>KV745659.1:0-10945 GCA_001692735.1 Lepidopterella palustris CBS 459.81
TCCCGCTTCCCGGTCCTCAGATGGCCTTATCACGCACCCAACGCATCCAGATAAAGCCATCCGATCCGACGTATGCAGGTGCAAGGCACTGTCCTTCGTTGCACGCCTAAAAGAGGGGGGTGAGGATTGCGTGTGTCCAGCTGAGTCGTTGAGAGAGGTGCCGATATTAGCTCCGAGAAGGGTACGATGCGGAGGCCAAGCTCAAGAGTGGGGGTGCTAGCTGGCGATGCTCGTTTATCCCATTCTTAGTAAATCAGCCCCATTCTCGTTGAGAGCTGCTAGATATAGCTTAGAGACAATAATGGTGAGAGTCGATTGGATAGTGGAACCGTTACCAGCAGCCGACATTCTCGGAAGAGGAACCCGTTAGCGTGGTCACGTGCATTGATATCTACCCGCATCGAATGAATGCTCAAAGAGTTTACCTGTATCAATGTTTCGATTACATGGAAAGTAATTATATAGGACATGTTAATTAAGGAAGTTCTGAGCTTTTATTAAGACTACCGATTCTATCTATGATCATTCTGAGTTAGCGCCCCCAATATGCGATCCGCTATTCACTTTACCCAATCTCATTCCACGCAAACTGATACACAACTTAGGCCACGCTAACAAAGAAGTTCTTCTCGCCCTCCTTCTTCACCACCTTCGCCATGTTCACCAAAGGATCTCCAACCGCTAGCCTCAACCTCTCCGCCGTAGCCGGACTATCCAAAACTAGGGGCATCTTAACCATATTCATCTCTCTCGCGGCCTTGACCGCCTCTCTCAACGCAAAAAACACCGTAGCTCCCAAGAAAAGGGGTGGCTCACCAATGCCCTTGCTGCTCTGAATACTCCGAAGATGTTTCCACGTCAATGGCTTACCTTCCCCATCATTCCTCAACATGCTCACGTTGAAAACCTGCGGTATGTCCGAGAATCCGGGGATCTTGTAAGTACCGGGGCCGCGAGTAGCAAGTTCACCCTTGTTGGTCCAGAGCGATTCTTCCATAGTGAACAGGCCTTGGCCTTGGACGAAGGCGCCCTCGATTTGGCCGTAGTCAATTGCTGGGTTGATGGATTGGCCGACATCCTAATCATATTTTAAGCATTGATTACTTGAAACAAATTCAAATACTAACCATCATGATATCTGTTCGGAGCACTGTGTGATCACCAGTAAGAACGTCCAGTTCAACTTCCGAAACTGCGGCACCCTGGGTAAAGTAATAATACATGGGCTTGGCCGTTTCCAAATCGGTATCGCCCCATTTGTATCCGATTTTTGGCATCTGCCAGAAGCCATTTGCAGCGAGGTTCACGCGGTCGAGATATGCAGCGTGTGCTATGGTGCTCATGGGCGCATCAGGCCCGTACTTTTCACGGTACGGTTTCAAGCGCTCGGCGAGGATTTTGCAGGCTTTCTTGACGGCCATACCGTTCAGATCGCTTCCGGAAGACGCGGCTGTCGGCGATGCATTGGCAATTTGATATGTCTGACTTTCCGGAGTGTATATGGCGTCCAGTGGTATGCCGAGCTCCTGCGCTGCGACCTGGCACATTTTCGTGTAGAGGCCCTGCCCCATTTCTGTGCCGCCGTGATGGAGCAGGACGCTTCCATCGGCGTACATTTTGACGTAAGCACCGGCTTGGTTAAGATGAAGAGCAGTTGCAAAACTTAGCCCGAATTTGGTTGGAATTAGGCAAATGCCACGTTTCTTCCACTTATTGTTCACATTGAACCTGGCGACGTTGGCTTTCCGGGAGTCGTAATCCGATGAAACGCGCAGCTGATCAAGCAGCGTGGGAATGTGCCAATCTTCGTCGATCCGTTGAAAAAATGGCGTCCAGTTGCCGGGCTTGTAGAGATTCTTCAATCGAAGTTCATCAATATCGATTTTCAAGCCCTCCGCAATATTTGACATTATTGTTTCGGTAAAATACATGGCTTGGGGTGCTCCAAAGCCCCTATATGCAGTGTTACTGTGGATGTTGGTCTTGCAGACATGGCCACGGAGGTGCACGTTCGGTATCTCATAACAATTGTCGATGTGGGTGATGCAACGGTCCATGACGGCGCCACTCATGTCTTGCGAGAAGCCTGCATTATCGTAGAGATCGGCATCGAGAGCTAGTAGCTTGCCGTCCTTCGATACCCCTACTTTCCATCTCGCCTGGACGGGATGCCGTTGGCCAGTGAGCATCATGTCTTCGTCTCGATTTAGCATTAATCTCATCGGCCGGCGTTCTTTCTTAGCGGCAATGGCAAGGAGACATGCAAACGGAACGCTGCGAGACTCCTTTCCCCCGAATGCTCCGCCCATGCGCTTAACGCGAGCGTTGATACGGTTTCTTGGTACCCCGGTGACTTGGCTGACGAACTCTTGCGTTTCCATGCTGCAGTATGGATTAGTGGTGATTTATCAATGGAATGAAAAAAAAAAAAAAAATCAGCATAGCAGCATTACCAATTCTGGGTGGAGGACCAAACTTCCATAGATCCATCCTCGACGTGCGGAATCACCAAAGAGGCGTTCGTTTCGAGATAGAAATGCTCCTGACCACCAATCCTCGTCCTACCTTCAAAGACCCTGTCACAGTCGGCAAAAGCCTTTTCCATCCCAAAATCAATCGCTGCGCCTTTTTTGAGATTCTTGCCGTGCTTAAAGAAGCTTTTAGCCTTGATTGCCTTGTCGATAGTGAGGATAGCTGGGAGTTCTTCGTAATCCACCTTTACGGCTCGTGCTGCTGCTTGTGCTTGAAGTGCCGTTTCTGCGTAGACCATCCCGATGACTTGGCCATAAAAGTGAACTTCGTTGTCGGCGAAGAATGGTTCGTCTTTCAGAACGGATCCCCATATGTTTGCTTCTTTGGGGATGCTGTGCTTGTCAATGTATCCAACGACTCCAGGCATATTAAGTGCTGGAGTCCAATCTATATTCAGTAGCTTGGCATGTGCTTTGGAGGATAAAACCAACCCCCCGATCAGTTCCTGATCCTGCCGTGGCATGTCATCCACATATTCAGCCTCTCCGGTGCACTGCTTGAGCGCTGATAAGTGAGGAATCTGCTTTCCTACGACTCGCTGTTCATTGGGATTGTAATCGTCCCGGCTGCCCGATGAAATGTCTCGATGAATTTCCTCGGTGATGGTAGGGTCAATTCTCGTCGGCACAAGCTCATGTGTCACTTCATGCCAAAAGCGGAAGAAGAGCGACAGTGCCAGCGTTCTGCGGTAGTGAGCCATGCCTCCAGGAACACTGAAACTCAAGTCGAAGTCCTTGCTTAGAGCCTCGAGGGCCAGTTTGAGGGTCTCCGAATTTAGCCATTGCTTCCCAATTAGGACGTTCCTAGTCCTTTCTGCCTGTATTGTGGTTGGACCCATTCCGCCATATACGACTCTGACATCCATAACCTCCATTCCGTCATCCAGTAACACCCTGAAGCCGGCGTTGACAATTGCAATATCATCGTCTTTCCTCTTGGCTTGCTTGTAGGCTTTCACAAACTCCCGGGTCCGAGGTGCAGGAGCAGATAAAGGAATGCGAATGTGAGTTATTACAGCGTCGGCCGGGAGATTTGTCGTTCGATAGGCGATGAATAGTTGTTTAATTGGTATTTGCATTTCACTCTTTGACTGGCTTCGGACAACAATGGATGCGCCGGCAGCTACCAGTAGTGGATTCACGTCTGATATTGGTGACGCTGTTGCAATATTCCCCGCCAAGGAGGCGACATTCCGAATTTGCCGGCCGCCAAAGTATCTCAATTGTTTTCGAAGCGCTTCTAAAACCATAGGTTTGTTGTCCATCTTCGCGTAGACCGCTTTACAGATACGCTCCACTTCGGTTAAAGGAGTATTTGCAGCCAACTGTAATTCTTGTGCCCACCCCAACTTAATCTGATGAAGATCGGTTTGCTTCAACTCTTCGATATCGGAGACATATACGGATACTGCAAAGTCAGAATTTTTGAATCGGACTTCCACTTGCACTTCACTTGCGCCTCCTACAAGCTTTGCAGACGGATAGGCGCTTTTCAGTTTCACAAGCTGGTCAAGAGTCGTTGGTCGGAACCATAGTTTCCTTTCATTTCCAAAGCACAAGGGTTTAGGCCGATACTTCCAGAGTGTCGGAGGGAAAATCAGTTCCGAACCTGGAGCATACTCTGCAAATTGGACTTGAGGAATTCCTTTTTGTGGATGCGGCTGACTCTGGTTTTTCATGGCGTCTTCTCTTGACTTGACTGGCGGGACGTTTGCTGATATACTAATTGTCGAGTTCGTGTCTGACTCTTTCTTGATTTTGACCTTCGCAGGAGTGTGATCCTCTCCTAAAACCGAACATAGCATAGCAGCAGGACTCTCTGCAGGAGACTTGCTGCATGGTGTAACACCGCTATCGGACGGCGTATCCTTGCAGCATCCACCCGGTCTTCCACAGGAACCATTAGAGCGATTTCCATCATCACTCGGGAGCAAAACATCTAGTTCGGTATGCGAATATATTTCGGACATCTTCTGGAGACTCTCGCCCATTTCTCCAGCACGCCATGCCGTCGCCAGTGGAGTTACACTAGTATCAAGCGGCCTGGAATCAACCTCCCTAGTTTCAAGCGCCTCCGCGACAGTAGTGATCTTATCCAATTTCTCAATTTTGGTCCTGATGTCGTCCGATAGCTGAGCCTTGAGATCCTCGGTGACAAAGGTCTTCGCAGCCTGCAGAATTGGCTTGTATCCGGTACATCGGCACAAATTACCATCGAGATGGCCCTCCTGTTCAATGTCTCTAGACGAAAGATGAAAGGTTTGGGTCACCGTATCATAGGAATTCCGGATCAAGGCATACAAGGACATTACAATACCCGGGGTACAAAACCCACATTGCGATCCGTGGAGCTTCGCTATCCGTTCCTGGAGGGGATGAGGATTTGCAACATTCCCAATACCTTCGATGGTGATGACATGTTTTCCATCGGCTCCAACTAGAGGGAAGAGACAGGCATTGATGGCCAAGTGCGTGATCTTTGAGGTCCGGTCCTCTCGCCACGATCTAGTTTGGAGTACAACAGTGCACGCTCCACAGCCACCCTCTCCACAACCAAGTTTCGTTCCCTTGAGGCCATGTTGAGAGCGTATGAAATCCAGTAAAGTCCAATGAGGATTAGGGTTCGATAATACGACTTTGATGCCGTTGAGATAGAAGGTGATATCTGGTGAGGAGTAGGTGGACTCGATTAGAGGCGTAAGCGACTCTACAGCGTGACGCGGTCGCAGTGATTCCCAGTGGGACTTGGGCGGTTTTGGCAAATTCATGCCGAAACATTCCAGTTGAAAGTCGTCCTGCAACAAACAACGTTCGTATACGAACAAGAATCCGTGTGCATACTTCAAGAATCAAACAAGCGTCCAAACTGCAATCGCCACCCCTCATCTAGCTTACGCGACTATTTGCAACCATTGATGCTTCCCTGCATGCATCTGCGGCTTGCAGCCCTGGAAACTGCTTAGTATGACTTAGTTCCGCCTTCCCATCCCACCTTTTGCCCACCCCTCCGCCAATCCCTCCGCCGATCCCTCCGCTAACCCCATCTTCGCTGAGTGCTGAATCTGCCCTTCACAACACCGTATACCGGGCTATGTGGTTGGGAGAGGGGGGGAGGACAGCCGAGCAAGGTAACGTGCTAATGCATGTACAAAGAGTGTAGGCATTGGCCAGTCATCAATGCAATCTCGTCTTTTAATTTATATTGTATCTCGCGTTTCTGGGCTTTCCTTCTCTAGCTGTCGCTTCTGAGACTACATTTTTTGCTTCCTTCCACCATGCCGATGGCCATTTCTCCTCCAGGCTTCACGCCTCTGAGAGACTCTGCGCTGTTCAAGCCATGGAAGCTGGGGAAGCTTCAACTGGAACATAAGATTGTTCAGGCGCCATTGACGCGTATGCGAGCGACGAAGGAAAGTGATGGCATCTTCGTTCCTGGTGATTTGAACGTAGAATACTACAAGCAGAGAGCGAACAAGGGCGGGCTGCAATTGACTGAAGCCACCGACATATGTCACTACGTGAGTGCGCCAACTCGTGCATTACCGAACCAATTGTTAATGTCGATGCCCAGGCGTCCGGCTATCCAGGCGTCCCAGGCGTATTCTCTCCTTCCCAGCTTGCAGGCTGGAAAAGAGTCACAGATGCCGTACACTCAAAGGGCGGCTTCATCTTCTGCCAGCTCTGGCATACAGGCCGAGCGTCGCCTGCGTCTTTCCGACAAGGGCAGCAACCCACGAGCTCCAGCGATATCCCCATAACGGGGAAGGCGCTAGATGGAACGGAATATTCCGATGGCCCTCCGCGTCCCATGACAGTTGAGGAGATTCACACTACCACAAAGGAGTTTGCGGCAGCAGCGAAACGCGCAATAGAGGCCGGTTTCGACGGAATTGAGATACACGGAGCAAACGGGTATTTGCTTGACCAATTCCTTCATGACAACGTGAACAAGCGAACCGATGCCTATGGGGGATCCGTAGAAAACCGAGGCCGTTTCGCGCTGGAAGTTATTCAGGCAACTTGTGAAGCCATTGGTTGTGATCGCGTGGGCATCCGGCTGTCGCCCTACAATTATTTTCAAGATACCAAAGATAGCAACCCGAACAAGCATTGGGCGCATCTCTGCGCACAAATTGCTAGTCTCCCAGAAAAACAACGGCCAGTTTACGTTCACATGTAAGAGAAGCCCTTCCTTTAGGAAGAGGAGGAAATTCTAACACGTTTCAAGGGTGGAGCCACGCTTCGACGAAGTCCTCGAGGAGCAGGCCAAACTGGACGCCCTCGCCGCATACACTTCGGTAGAACACGGTGTTGAAACCGAAGCCACGGTCAAGACGTCTAATTCGCTGACCCCCTTCCGCCGCATACTTGCGAAAGGCGGTGTCAAATTCTTCGCAGCTGGTGGATTCAACAGGGACAATGCTGCACCCAAAGTGGAAGCAGATGATGCAGATGCCATAATTTTTGGAAAGTGGTTCCTCGCTAATCCAGATTTGCCAAAGAGGCTGAGTGAAGGTTTACCACTTAACGCGTACGATCGGTCGACGTTTTATGGAGCAGACCCGCCCTCCAAGGGATATGTGGACTATCCTTTTTTTGAGTCATCGGTGGCGGGGAATGTGGTCTGAGCCTTGCATCTCACTGATTTCAATAAAGAGTAGTCGAGGACTTAGTATAGGAGCTTAGATTCAAGCTGAATATACCTTCAATATAGCAATATCACTTACCAGCAACTAACTCCCCAATCTTCTTCTCCCCCCTCATCAACTAACTCCTCAATCTCCTTCTCCCCCCTCATTCTCACCCCCACCCCCTCACCCAACACCAATTCAGCCATCAACCCATAATGATCCGTCACAAACTCAACCTTCCCTTCCTCCCTCATCTTCCTCCTAATCCCCTCCTCCTCAACCACAACACCCACCCCAATCCTCTCCAACCTCCTCACCCCAACCGCACCACAAAACAATAACTTATCCAACCTGCCCGGTCCAAACCGCTTGCTCACCCACTCCGCACTCTGATAACCCCACGTCATACCATCCTCGCCGTCTTCCTGGCCTCCAAGCTCTAGATACGCGTCTTTGAACCCATTTTCTTGCGGCAATGTGACATCATACCCCCGAATCGCGTTCATATCCCCTGCTAGCACACCTGCGACGACATTGTCTTCCTGCAGCCATCTAGCCACAGCCATCATCTGCAACGGTCGCATCGGCGGATTCGAAGCCAGAGATTCTAAATGCGAGTTACAAAGCCTCAACACCCCTCCCCCAGCTTTTCCACCCTCCACCTCCGCACTCCCTCCCTCCCCTTCCGGCACCCCAACATCCAAATCAACACCCAACCCATCCCTTGAACACTCACTCACAAACCGCAACCTCCCCACCTCCCTAACACTCAACCTCCGATCCACAAGCGTCACAGTGCCGTAATGACTTCCCCAGTTCCTAGTATCGATATCTGTGATGGCAAAGTGGTCCCGTATCCAGGGTGTGCAGCTGAGCTGGTGGAGGTCTGATGCGATCATTTCTTGAAGGAAGATTAGGACGGGAGAGGAGGCGGGGATGCGGGTGGAGAGGAGATGGGAGAGGTGCGTGAGGGCGGCAGAGAGGCGGGCGGGGGCGTACGGGGTGCTGAAGTCGATGTTCCAGGTTAGGATGTGGAGGGTGCTGGTTGTGGGGGGAGGTTGGGCTGGCGGTGTCTCAGGGGAGGAGTTGGAGGAGGGTTTTGGTGAGGCTGCTGCGGAGGGGGGTGGAAGGTTGGAGAAGACGGGGCGCCATGAGTTGTTTATGAAGTAGTAGTATGATTGGCGTTCTGGGATTCGTTCAAGTTGTCTGGCAGTGAGTTGTGCGAGGAGGGAACTGGCTTGCGGGGGTGGTGGGTAGGACATTGGTACTCTTGCGATTGGGGTGGATGGGGATTTTGGGTGAGGTAGTTGGGTATGTGGGATTGGATTTATTGGAATTTGGACAGTTGGTGAGGTTGATGGGTTTTGGGAAATGTTGGTGATAGTTGATGCCTGGATTGTGAATGTCCGCGTCGAAACATATCTTTTAGATATCTCTGCAGTCACAAGAGTTGGAGTTGCAATTTTGATATAGCATAGACTTAAGACCGTAAGGCTATATATAGATTTAGTTTATATAGAATAGAAGTGTGGAAGACAACGTTGTTTTGGGTAGTACCACGTGACAAAGGCCGCAAGGTAAATCACGTGTTGCGCTTTCCGGGCAAAGATGGCAGTGTAGGACTCCGTCCCTTCCGTCACGCATCCTTCTCTCCACCTACACCGAACTATGTGTCGAAGTTCACCTGCAACTGCCCTCCAATGCGTCTAAACTATACAGCCCAGACAGGGTTTGCCAGCAGACTCTGTCCACGGCCCGCCTATCAGATTCGGACAATCTCGATAGCGTTCCAATCATCGGATATTAAGCCAAAGACATACGCCCACAAGCTTTCAATCGCCATCTAACTCGAATTCGACATATTAAAGCTCAGAATGCGTACCCAAGGGACCCCCGGATTGCGGGGAAGCGGGCCTAGTCCTTCTCATAACTCACTCCTAATGGATGCGGAGAATCTTACCCATGCCTCTCTTTTTTTTCATCTTAAGCCGTTTCGGAACCATCGAGTATTAAAAGACCCATGACGAGGATCTGGTTATAGTATTATATCCGTAACTATTTATTAGGCATAATGACCGACTTTGCGAGCGTTCCGCGCGACTTCGCCTTTAAGCATTTCTCATACGACAGCAAAACCAACAAGCAGAAGTATATCAAAATATCTATGTTCTTCAGCAAGCATCCGGGCATTAGCTATGAGTATTTTCAAAAGCACTGACACGGCATGCATGCGGATCTTTTGAGTTCTGCGAAGTAGTTCAAGATCTGTTGTGTTCATAGGTATACGCAGACACGTCAACCTTCTTCGTCTCCCTCGCTCCCCAGCTCAAATGCACCTTCTTTAATAAACCTTGACTGCTGAATCAGTTCCACCAAATGCTAGAATTCAAGAACAAGGCCATGAGCCTTGGACTCGGTGTCCTGTAAGTTTACATTCATCTCTTCTGATGTAGTCTTCAGTCTCATCATAAGCAGTTCATGTGATGCTTGTTCCAAGTTCTGGGTTATTGATGTTGAGGACTGGGTCAAGTTCATGCAATGCGACTAGTACATCACAGCTACACGTAAGTCCTATGATTGCCATTAGAATGCGAGCCCTTTGGACATGAGGACTAACTACAGGCGTAACATCAATTAGCGGATTCCGATAATTCATAATCATGCCGATTGACATAATGATACTAATATTAAGCTGAAGGGCAATTATATAACGCAGTAGTACTATACTAAACGCCTCTTTTCTATCTCTATACACGTGATCTATAAGCAATGTTTATATTACGGAAGAAAGGCTATTTTACAAAAAGACAACTATCCGTCGTATGGTACTTACTTGAATAATAATGTAGCTAAATAGTTAAGAGAGGAAAGCTAAATTAAGGTCCTTATCTATTTAGCTTAATCGCTATCCCTTAGTCTCGTCAAAAGCGTTTAGAGCATCCTTAAGCAGGGAGTTAAACACCGTTATAATAATTGGTAGGATTCTAAAGGCCTTAAAAGGTCATATTAAAAGAATAGAACAAGATTACAACATAGAAAATCCGTGCTCGAATTACTAAGCCACCTTGGCGCTGCCGACAACCTCGTCAATACTAAGAAACTCGTATTAGGTCGAGATTATGGTAATTTGTCTGTATAATTAGGGCCGCTGTGGGCTATCTTCTGTGGCTCTCCATGTTGGATGTCTGTATCGTCAGAACAAGCTTTTAACTGCAGAAAAGCGATCAACAGACACCCCGTGTATTTAAACTTCCTCATTTTTTTTTGGGATAGAAATGGGCTCTATGTGGGCTATTGCGTCGATTTGGTGGGTAGATGTACGGGCCGTTGGCAAAGCTCACATAGATGGTGAATTCGTTGTGTTACGTTCAGTCGCGAGGCTGTATCCGAGCCCCGTCCCAGCTAACCGCCACCGCCACCGACACGAAAGCTCGCATTAACTAAGGCAGCTACGAGACCGTTCGGTTGTACAGAAAAGGGTCTTGAAAGCTTTGGGGTGGTCTTGTTTGCAGTCCGACGGAGCTACTGGGAAAGAACGGGGAAGTCCTGGGCTTCTTGGCCCCCGGGGGGGGGGGTATCGATTTCGTCTTTGACCAGTGCATCTGCATGTACACAATCTCTGGGTGGTTGTGCCTGCGTTGCATTTGTTCAAGGAAGCTGACAGCTTCACAATCACCTTAGATATGAAAATGATCGTAATCAGGGAAGCTGGCCATGCTATGAGCGGCGCTTTAGACATCCCGAAGATATCCTGAAATCTGCTGGCTATCTTCTGCCGCCCGG
>KV745660.1:0-10873 GCA_001692735.1 Lepidopterella palustris CBS 459.81
AGCTGTATTCCCAGAAACCCCGAACCCTTGAGTTCCTCAAGGATTCGTCTCATCTCTATATCTATCAATACAACCCTATTGCCTACAATTGAGCTCCCTACCGTGCCCAGCCTGACAGTAACTAGCAGTTCTCTGGGTATATAGCTGGACTAATATCCGGGATATTATACAGAGTTCCGAATATCTGTTTTCTATAATAGCAAAGAATTTTATAAAAACACCGTCGAGATATTAAGAAGTATTATTACTACGATAATAGGTATAGTCTATAATTTTACTTTGATATTACCACGGGGGTTCTGTCTAAGAGCAAGTGTGTCCGTGTTTAAATACGAATTCTAACTACTAAGAAACCTCCTGGCTCGTCCGGCTTATTCTATAATCCTAACGAGTTAGCTCGCTAGCCAGCCGTAATGATTCAATAATCTAGTCACGTGATCCAACCGTGCCACTGGTTTTTATAGGGAGTTCAAGATTCAAGCTCGTCCAATCGCTATGCTCCTGGGCCTGAGTCGTGCCATTCTAACTCTCTACCCTGTATCTATTCTGCGGGTTAGTTTGTCCTGGCATGTACTTATCTAATAGTGTAGGTAGCAAAAAGCTACTAAGCACGTATTAGAGTATATTCTATTACATTACCAACATAAATATATAAGAGGCTAATATACTTATTAATAATAAAGAATATCTTATTAATTAATTTAGTAGTATATTTAAAAGTATAGCTATTATTAAAATATAGCTTAATTTTATTAAAGTTTATTAACTACTTACTATAAAAAAAATTTACTAATAGATATAATAAAATACGCAAAATATTCTTAAAGTAAGATATTAACTACCTGTTTAAAAAGAGGTTTGCAGGTGTTTGCAAAGAGAATTTTCCAATTCTTCGCTGAATAACACGGGACGATTCATTGGTTCCAGTTTTTGCTGAGGTAACGCAAACAGCTTTATGACGTCTAGCGACAAGCTTCGACAAGCAAATCTTGGAATTTCTTGGAAAATGCTTCGATGAGGATCAGCATATGCATGTTTCCCTGGTCCCCGCTTCTGTTTATAGCAATCGACGTCATCCGTGACGCATCGCAATTGGAGGAAATCCAGGAACCAGAATCATGTTCATTGCGCGGCCTCCTCGGAGGTCTGGACCTTATGGAAGGAAGTAGCGAGCGACCAAAGCTGGCCACTACGGAACGCATCATTAGGGCTGCCATCGAGATCAATCGAACTAGCTGGTGTTCCCTTTTGTTCCCTTTTGAATGAAGCGAGCGTGCAACGCGATAATGACTATGAAGGACGGCACCGACACCCATGCTTCTGGCCCTCACTACTATTTTCACTCCATCATACTACGACATCCTATTCTTACACTATACATTCTTTCTGCTTCCCTATTATATCTTTGGCATTTACAACCCTGGGTCAAGAAATCAAAAATGACGACAACGATCTCGGACAAAGTGTACAACCTCTGTCGCAACACCTCCTCCGTCTCTGCTGAGTACGCCCGCGATCCTACACAAGCACCGGGTAAAATAGTCTCGCGTCTCTTTGGGAGCGAGGGAATTTCGGTGCTAGAGTCGAAGCCGGCAAGGGTGCGAGCGCCGGCGACGGATGAAGATCTGGAGCGTGCGTACCAATGTGGCAAGTTTGGCAACACGAGACCGAGCGAGCTGTTTTTGAGGGCGTATCATGATGCGCTGCTTACTCTGGAGCATGACCCAATGATGGGCTGTGTGAGCCCGGCGCTGATGGGGAGTTGTGGCGTACTGCCGTTGACGGTGATTGGGAGCATTGTGGATATTTGCAGACATATGGTGAGAATGTTTCGAAGAATTTGTGGAGAGCAATGGCTGAAGACGGTATGCAGTCGAATCTAATTGCGAGAGCGGAGAAGGAGGTGTTTCTGGCAACCAATTTTTGTGAGTAGAGTTCATACCATAGTAATATACGAACGAGAAACTAATCTGGTACCATAGGGATGAACTCCGATTCCTCGCTGCTCATCACGGATGCGATTCGAGAACTCTCCCGTAGGGCAGGAGCTCGTGGCACCAAAACGGTGGTGAAGCTGATGTATGACCGCGGGCATTTCAAGCAAATCGTTGACAACCACACCCTAGTCAGCGAAAATGAATACACAGGAAAAGCTGTCAATCTACCACACCCGCTTGAGATACCCAATGTGGATTTGCAGGTCATGAACTACCACCGACCTATGCTGGGTACCTTTCACTGCAAGTTCATGGTCGTGGACCGGAAGATTGCTGTCATTGGCTCAAACAATATACAGAGCAATGACAATTGTGAAATGGCAACGCATTTGGAAGGTCCAATTGTAGACTCATTCTACGACCTGTGTCTGGTCTCTTGGGATAAAAATCTAGACCCACCCCTTCCGCTTCGCGACACACCGGCACCCAAGCATGAATTCCCAACTTTCCAGGAACCATCATTCCTGAATCTGTTTGACGGCGATGGGAAGTTGCGAGCCCAAGTCCTCAACGACGGAGTCATGGCAGAAAATCCCCAGGGTCAAAACGCTGACCGCGAGCCGAGCCACACCGGTCCTGACCCGCATTTTGATCTGGATATTGCGTCGGAGATTGCTCGAGTGCAGTCGACTCTGGCTCCTCGGGGCAACGAGAGGAAAATGGATAGGGTAGCTTTGCACCTGAGTAAGTGACCTTCAAACGGCTTCCTGAACTCCAGCTGATCTCTTTTCCAAAGATGAACCAACTCATCTAGATGTCAAAGCGACAGCTCCAGAATGCCCGCCGGAAGAGGACATGGCACCCCTCATACCCCATTATCCCCATGAACCATTTCCTATTGCATTGGTGAACCGAAAGCCTTGGGGTGCTCCGAACCAGGCGTGCGTCAATACGCCACAAAATGAAGCTTGGCTTTCGGCCATCAGGAATGCGAAGAGAACAGTGTTCATCCAGACGCCCAATCTCAACGCGGAGCCAATACTCACGGAGCTTTCTGCGGCGGTACATCGCGGCGTCACCGTGGTTTACTACGTGTGTCTCGGTTATAATGATTCCGGAGAGTTGCTCCCATTTCAAGGCGGCACGAATGAGATGGTTGCGAATAAGCTGTACCAAGGTCTGGATGAGGAGCACAGAAAACTGCTTCATGTTCATTTCTACGTTGGCAAGGATCAGACGCAACCGATCCATAATAGGTTTAAAAAGCGCAGCTGCCACAGTAAGATTTATTTGCTCTCTCCAAATACCGCAAATGATTGGGCTGACACCTTTGATAGTCAAATTATTGATCGTCGACGAACAACTCGGCATCCAAGGAAACGGAAACCAGGATACCCAATCATGGTATCATTCCCAGGAGACGAACATCATGATCGACTCGCCGTTGATCTGCAAAGCATGGCTCGATGGTATTCGCAGAAATGAAAATACGCATTTGTACGGTGCTGCGTCGATGGAGGACGGCATCTGGAGAGATAAGGATGGTAATGAGCCTGAGGGCGCAATTGGTAAAAACCCCGGGAAGTTTGCCTGGGCGAAGGGATTTGTAGGTGCGATACAGCGAGTGCGTGGCGCCGGTGGATTCTGAACTGTTAGTTTTGCTCTCATACTCTGTTGTTTTTCTGGGGGTTCATCCTGGGTTTTGCTGTCGCGAGAATGGGCGAAGGTGTTGTGGATAGAATACCTAGGGAAATCCTTCTTATTGGTAATAAAGAATAACTGGATAACTTTCAAGGCCTTCTCAACTAAAATTAGTGAAGATAAATGATAAATCAGCTGAATAAAACATTGGCGACGGTGGGACACGTAGACGAGCTCCCACCTCGGGGAAAAGAAATACTAGCCGAACATGGACTGGCACCATCGGAGACCTCCTTTCCCTGATTGTGCTCTCTTCATCGCCCTGAAGGACTGCAATTATGCAACTTCTCAAGCCCTACACTATCACACAATCATCGGCCGCTAATGGCGGAATGCCTATCCATCCTGAAAAACGCCTTGATACCAAGTCTATCTCCTGCCTTCAAGATTTGACGCTCGAAAGAGACATGACATGACCTTCTAAAACTGAAGGCCTGCAGGCCAATTTTCTCGATGGCAATTTGGGAATATTAGAACACGGGAAAGACATTGGGAGATGAATTTGAGAGACTGCATTCTCTTCTGGCGGCGGATATGAAGGGAGTAAACTTTAATGGTGGTATTTGAACAATCAGGAATTGTGGTTATGGAATGTCTTCTGGACGCTAATTTGAGAGCAATTGAACGATTTGTTGTCGAGATGAGTATTTCCTGCGTCTATCGTTTGGTATGAGATAATTTGTGATAGCATTTAAACATCGGGCTTCGACAGAAAGCCATGGGACTCTGTGGTAGAGCGCCTTCTGAAAAGCGTTGCGCCTTTTTTTTTTTTTTTTCTTGGAGCTTAGAACTCCATCTTTCCAATATCCCTACCTACGTCAATGTGATGCCAAGGAAGGTTCCGATATCGTACTTCTATTTCAATTCGGTAGGCAGGTATTGGTAGTTTCATCATCGTAGGTCAAAAGCTCTCCATCACTGTTTCCCATGATGACGGCTGTTTGTATGCTTCCGGGTTTCCCCAACAGGAAACATTAAACACTGCGGTCAATCTCGCAGTCTGCCACTGGGTCTCCTCTCGTCCCCCTCCTTTGATGCCCATCAAAGATCTCAAACCTCTACCATCTTCATAGCATAACCTTTAATCTTCCGAATGTCATTATTTCCCCGGTGACGTCTCTGTCTCGGAGTACCGCGCCCAACACCAAGTCACACCGCTTCACCCTTCAATCAACGCTGGCAAGTACTTGGGCCTCGGCTTTCTCCAGGTTAACTCAAAACCGACTATCACGGCGTCCCAAGGGCACGTGCTTCTATCGCCATCTGCAAATCTCGTGCAACCTCGTCCATCACTTCTCACTCCCTACCCTTCCACCCCACCTCTGATCCACTGACTGCGAACAACACGCGATCATGCCAAGCAAAAGATACGGCTACAACACCGTCACTGGCGGTTTCAACGGATTGAGTGCGGATAAGTCAGTCGCGATACTTCATTTGCGCGAGAATCAACACCACTGACAAATACCACGCAGGCTCAAAGGCGTCAAGCTGCCGAACAAGTATGTCAACCTGAATCCACTATTCCTTCGTCCGTTTCACTTCTAGTGTAAACTATCCTTTTCGCCTTCGACTCCTAAATGCCTTTTCTGATACAAGCTTGAAGGCCATTTGTCGCTCTCGTAATTCGAAAAATCCATAGTACAACTAATGATTGAAATAGGATTAAATGTGGACGTTGTATCAAATGGAAGTCGCAGGTCAATTTCTCCAACAAGCAGCTCGCTGAAGCTCGATATCAATACTACAAAGGTGGTGTCAATGCCAATGTGACCATCAACTGTCGCCTTTGTACTGGCGGCCAGGTTGTTGAGCTAGAGTGTTGGATGTGCCATAAGACTAAGGGCCTGGATGAGTTTGCGAAGGCACAGCGCAGCAAGCCTGACAATGCTGTAAGTAGACCTGTGTACGTGCTGTTTTGCGACGTTAAGCGGCTAATATATGATCAGAAATGCATGGACTGCATGCAGAAGCAATTAGAACTGGAACCAGTCGATGAGGCAAAGTATGCGAAGGTGAAGGAAGAAAAGAAGAAGGGAGCAAGGAGCGATACTGATTACTATGCGAGTTCTGCCGCAGCCTCAGAAATTGTATGTGCATTGGATCGATATTTTGGGCACCTTAGAGATCTTGTAGCCCACCTCTCACTATATTCGTATTTATGCTCCTCAGACACCCAACTAATGACAATCTTAGGATGATCATAACTCTACCGGGGGCATCTCCATTGGCAACCTGTCCCTCACGGGTTCCTCAACTCGCTCGTATTCTGCCGCCTCCGATGACGGCACGGAACTCGACTTTGACAATAGTAGCCATACTCTCTTGTCGAACATTAGCAATGGCTCCCGATTCATGCCCTCCGGTGCGGTCCCTTTGGGTGGCGATGGATGGACGGTCCAAAAGACCAAGTCATGGCGTTCGAGCTCGTTGGCAACATCATCCATCGCCGGCAGCGTGATCGCGGAATCAACATCATCAAGTGGATTTGACCCCACCCGCTACGGCCATCCTTGGGAGTGCTCCAATAATCGCTCCCCGTCTACTGCTGTCTCCACCAACTTCCCATCGGATGTAACGGAGCAATCATCCAAATTGCCTGCTAGGAAGTTTGCCAAGATCCCAGCCTATGTAAGTTAAACCGAACTTTCACAAGCATGATTGTCTACTAACCGGGCTCTAAGAAACCGCCGCCCAAGGAAGAAGAAGGCGACAATTGGTCTTCCGATGATGACGACGGTAGCGATAGCGATGGTAGTGTTGTGTCTCTCTAAAGGAGACATTACTACTGTCCATACTCTGCAACTTGCTGGCGGACAGATGTTCTGGTCAGCGATTCCATTCACATCGATACTGGGTAGTTTCTTCATTCTGGCTGCTGGTCTTTTGGGGACATGATGGCAGTGAATCGGCATTGTCATCTGGAGTTTTATGAAATCAAGTGCTGACTGTCACTCGGCACCTGGTCATACGTGG
This sequence comes from Lepidopterella palustris CBS 459.81, assembly GCA_001692735.1. Lineage (NCBI taxonomy): Eukaryota > Fungi > Ascomycota > Dothideomycetes > Mytilinidiales > Argynnaceae > Lepidopterella > Lepidopterella palustris. The sequence goes on from KV745660.1 coordinate 6,615, forward strand.
TGGCCTCTCAGGTTGGGAATATTGGCCATCCAATACACATAAAATTAACCCAAATAGAAATTCACTAGATTCTCATAAAGTGCGCAAAATGCTATAACATGAGACATTCGCCTTAATAAAACATTTTGAAGAACGCAACATAATGTGTATGCTGCATAATGTTGAAGGCCAGCATATGGGCATCAGAAATGAGAGTTTTTACAACATCTCCAAATTTCAAGCGGTGATGAAATGAATCGCCAGTTGACGTGAAAAGGGGTGCAGCGCTAGAGAGCTATTCCCTTCTGGGCATAAAAGTGGTTGCCACCTGACTTCGCGTTCGCCTTGAAGAAAAGCCCCCGCCAGCTCCTCGTCGGCCTCATCCACTCCATCTCCGTCGCCTGTGTCTGATACACACCATCGACACTGCATTAGATCTAGATTTATTTTACGCTTGTTTTCGCGTTCACTTGGGAAAGATGTAAGCCCTATCTAAATCCAGTCCAGCCTTGGTCGATTCTAACGCTTGTCGTCAAATAGGTCTGGCCGCAGAGCCGGCAATCGCATTCGCGGACCGTACGCCCTCCTCCTCGTTATGGAACAGCACGGGCAATTTCTCTAATAATAATATGTGAGGACAGGCACTCGGCTTTGACCGACTTCTTGGCTGTGAGTACTGCCTTGGATCGCATTCACATTGCTTCCGGCTTGCCTAGCCTGTAGCTACATCAATCTTCACTTTCAATAGCGAGGTTTGGGCTAATACATTTGTAACAATTCAGGCAAACAATATCTCTGCAGCTGAAATTCGCGATTCCTACCGACAACGAGTCCAGCAAGCCGCGCAAAATGAAGGCGATGGCCAAGAAAACGGCGAGGCTTCTATCGATCGAGCACAAATCGAACAGGAACAGGCAGAGCAAGCAGAGGCAGTAGCCCAGGCAGCCGAACGCTCTAGAAAACGCAAACGAAATCAAGAAGAAGCAATAGCAAAGGTCAAGAAGAGCAAGGAGCTCAAGCGAAAGGCTTCCAAGAAGAGCAAACGGGGAGGCTCTGACGACTCGGATGATGAGGATTACAATGAGCTCGATGAGTTATACAAGAAAGCCAAACCGCTTCCTGGTCAGCTGGAAAACTGCGAGGTTTGCAGTAAGCGATTTACCGTCACGCCTTACAGCAAGACAGGACCAGACGGTGGTTTGGTTTGCACGCCATGCGGGAAAGAATTGACAAAGGACTCCAAGGCGAGTGAGAAGGCGAAGAAACCAGTCGTCCGAAAGACTCGCCGTAAACTCGAAAGCAATCGGCTTGATGGACTAGTCACACAAGGAGCAAAATCCCTTCAACAGCTGTGCATCGAGAAGGTTGCTCAGCATCACCTTGACATTGAGGAGTTTGGGGATTTGCCCGAGGGTGTATTGAACCGTCTGAGCGAAATATTCTCCAAAAATCGTGTCCTCAATCCTAGAACGATGAACTTGTTCCTACGACCTGATCTAGATACAGTGGCTATGCATGAGTGTGCTAGTAAGTCTTCCTCGGCTCTGAAATTTATCACCTAACGTCCTTTAGACCTACAGACCGAAGACTACTCGCAGATCTTTGCCATCGTTCCAAACATGCAGAAGCTTGTTCTTCGCAATTGCTGCCAGTTCAAAGATGAGAATATGGAATACATGATCGAGAAGGCAACCAAACTAAAGCATATCCAGCTCTATGCAGCCAACCTTGTCACTAACGACATGTGGATCAACTTGTTTGTCCACCGTGCCAAAGAGCTCGAAACTCTCAAGCTCGAATGGTTGGACGCCGCCTTTGATGATCAAGCTGTCGAAGCGATGGTAGAATTCTGCCCCAACATATCACGGCTAAAACTCAGGCGCTGCCGCCAACTCGGCGTTGACTCCATTGACGCGATCTCACGTATAGAGAAATTGGAACACCTATCTCTTCATTTCAATCAAGAGATTCCCGGCGAACGGCTCATCAATCTCTTGGGTAATGTCGGCTTAAACCTGCGTACTCTGTCCCTCGAACGATTCCTAGATGCCTCCGACGAGGTCCTCTCAGCAATTCATAGCACATGCCGTAACTTGGTCAAAATGCGTTTTACGCAGAATGACTACTGTACTGATGCCGGTTACGTGTCACTTTTCAACGATTGGGCCAACCCACCACTACAATTCGCCGATTTCAGCAGCAATAGAGACATTGATAACAGCAATCCAGAAGGTCCCGAAGATGCTATCGGGTTTGCATCTGCGGGTTTCGCGGCATTAATGGCACATTCAGGATCGAAGTTGAAGCACCTGGATATTAATAGCTGCCGCCACATCACCCACGCCGCTTTCTCTGATGTCTTCGACGGTCAAAAGCAGTACCCGTGTCTTCAAGAAATCAATTTGTCGTTCTGCACAACAGTCGATACGGTTGTCGTGGCGGGTATATTCCGTAGCTGCCCTGCGTTGAAGAAAGTGGTGGCGTTTGGTTGCTTCACTGTTGAAGATGTAGTGGTACCGAGGGGTATCGTTCTGATTGGCGTGCCCAAAGCTCAGGACGCCATTGAGCAGTTTGGAGACAGTTGGTTGAACGTTGAGCAAGCTCTTGGAGCTATGGTGGAGGTGGGAGCATAGAAGGGAGGAGAAAAACGGACAATATGATTGCGAGATCCACGAAAGTCTGGAGCATTAGGCGTCTTCTGATTTCTCTGGGAACGGGTTTGAGAAAAGCGGAGATAGGTGTCAATGCTTGCAGAGAGCCAGCCACGAAATCATGGAGACGACGAAGCGTTTGATATTTACAACATAGTGGAGTATTCAATGATCGACGTCAGGGATAGCTAAGATAATCGACGATTTGTGGTTTAGTTCACTATAGTAGTTTATAGGCTTCTGAAAATGAAGATACAATTGTTTATTACTTTTGCTTCCCGTTCTATTAAATTCTATTAAACGTGTGGTTAGTAGTAATATATTCAAAATTGCCTAGGTAATAGAAGATCTTTCTATTTAGTATTTATATCTATCTCTTACTCGCTTTAAAACCTATTAAAATACACTAAAATACGTCTTATTAAAAGTATATAGCTTAATAACTATAAAAATTATTAATTTAAAAACTTAAATATAATATATATATTAATAGCTTTATTACTTTATAAATTACCTTTTAAAAATTATATATAAATACTATAAAATATTTAAAATAAAAATAAAATAAAATAAAAAATAAAACGTTTATAATAATATTAATAAACTTAATAATAAATTATATATTTTTAAAACGTTTATTATATATAAATATTATATAAATTAATTTTTTTTAGGTATATTTTTTATTTTTTATTTATACTATTAAAGAAATTATATAATAAATAGTTTAAATATTTATAATTTATATTATATTATATTTTTCTTTATAGTTTTTTATTAAAAAAAAAACTATTTAATTTTAGAGTTTATATTTTACTATTTATATAATAATTTTAAGTATATAAAAGTTATTAATATAAAGTAGTTTTTTAAAATTATATATTATATAAAATAAAATTACTTTAATATACTTTATAAGTAAGCGCCTTACTTAAATAAGTACTTTACTAAATACCGCTAGAACTTCTACGTAATAACTTTGCGTAATACTATAATAAATAATAGTAGTATATAGAATAGTATATAATTATTTAGAAGCTTTACTATTATTTATATTCTCTATCTCTACCTTATAGGTATAGAAATTGTGCCTAGTTTTACTATAGTAGCTATAGTACCTTTTTACTTACACCCTTTTTACAGGCTTCTTGCCGTTATTATAACTACTACCCTCTATTATAGTAACTAAGTTAGTTACTTTACTAGCTATTAAGGTCTTCTTAGTTCGTATATATTACCTTTTATAACTTTTACACTTTATAGCCGCCTTAATTATAGCTTAAAGGCGCGCTATCTTTTTTTATATTAATACTATCTTATATACTATTTACTACGCGCCTTTACTTAACTACCTAACCTACTTATTAATAAAGCTTACTAAGAACCCTAGGCGCTTTTATATTCTCTATTAAATAAGAATACTCTACGCCTCTATTTTACTAGCGTTACGTAGTGTCTTTACCTTCTATATAATAGTATTAAGTTATAGTAAAGTTAGTATATATAGCTTTATATTAAGCTTTAATAATACTATATCTAGGTTATATAGAACTAGCCTAGCTACTTTAAACTCTATATAAATATTCTTCTTTAAAAATACCTTATTATATATAGCCTTAAATACTAGTA
>KV745661.1:0-10748 GCA_001692735.1 Lepidopterella palustris CBS 459.81
TGCGGGGGATAAAGACCGGTGGTTGTTTGCCTCCAGAAGCTGTTGTTAGGAGGGGATAAGAAAGTTTACATCGGAGGGTATCGGTGCCCTATTTATGCATGATCGGGGAACCTCGACTATGTGCCATGCTATTTGCTGCATGCATGGCGGGGCGAAGAGGCCTGCAGACTGATTCACTGACTCGATATTGATAGGATGCACTGCAAGTCTGTTTCTGGTACGCCTGCTCCTTGTCCTGGGCCGCCAATAGTGCGGTCGAGGCAGCCCCGGAATTTCAAGATGTGTGTGGATCAGATGCTAGCGTCAAGTGCGGCGCAGCTGGCGTTCCTCCAGTAACTCCCGCAGCGTTGGCGCGCGCACTCATTTCTTGTTCGCCTAGTTTCCAATGCAGGGATTCAGCCAAACGCCAGGGGATTTGCATTTCGGAGGCGATTTTCTGCCACATTTCGCTTTTAAATCTAAGAACATTATCAGTTAGACCGTGTAAAGGGATCGGGAGTGCAGGAGGGGTAAGATAGACGTTGGATACTGCTATGCTTGTGCTGGTGGGCTAGTAAAGGCCAAATTCCAGCTCATAGTGAGTGATCGAGATAGTATAAAATGACTCTTTGGATACCAAACGATTGCAACAATAACAGGCTGTTTCCGATTCCTGGGCATAACGGCTGGATGGGTCACGAATTGTACCTACCTATTATACAGCCTCGCCAGCCTGTCCTTCTCCTCTTCGTCCCGAAAATCGCGCTTCTCGAGGTAGTTCTGGTATCGCAACCTACAAGCAATTGAGGTCCGGCCTGAAAAGCGCTTGGCGATGTCGTCCCATTTCATACTAGCGTCTCGAAGCTCGATGATTAGATTGTCATCCTCCGGCGTCCATTTTGGCCGCTTCTCAGCTATACTTTCTTCAGGCAGAGGCGTCTGCGAAGCTGCACGCTTGACGGACGGAGCGTGTGGACCGGGGAAAAGCTGGCGGAAGGCCTGGGGATGCTGCAGTGGATCGAGTTGGAGCGGTTGCTGCTGAAATTTCGGTAAAGGCTGCAGCACCGTCCCGTTTTGTATTGAAGGACATACTAAAGACAAAGACGAGGCAGACGCCTGGGTCGAACATGCAGGCGATGCAGTAGGATAAGCCGGCGACGCAGCAGCGTAGGCTGGTGAGGCGGTGGCATAGGTAGGCGATTGCGGTACTGTAGGATATGCCTTCGTTGCGCCAGTAACTGAAGATGCTACTAAAGTGGTGCTCTTCTTGCTTGAGGAAGACTTAGAGCCTTGAGGCTCGAGAAGCATATTGATATCCACGACTGCTAATGTGGGCAGCCCGGAGCCGCTAATAGTAGAAGAACGTAATTGAAAAATATGTGGAGAAACCGGTACTTGCAGGCAAGTCGTGCGTTATCAGGCTGGCCGGGCGTAACTGGCTACATATACTGTATCGGACTCTCCATGCCGCGAACATTTCCCGATCTCGGCCATAGTGATAAAGGTCAATAGATAGTTACGTACGGTATAGTTTTGACTCGCTCGATCGGAGATCTTGGTAACGAGGGCACGCTCTAAGAGTTCCTGAAGGAAGCGAGCAAGCCATTGTTGCCCGATGCCAGTTATAATCTCTTATGATGCACAAAATAGTCTCTCGCATATTGAGGCTCATGTGCATTGCCAAGCATTAAAATATCCGCCTGAAACGCCCCTCTTTTTGGGCCTAAGGCGGCCAATCCGTAGATCACATGACGACCACGCTTAGGAATTCCCCGCCAACGCATCCAAAGAGCCCTTTCTGGAATTTTGTCTCAGCCGTCCGGTCAGTAGATTCTTAGTTATGAAAGTAAGTGAATAGCCACCAAATGTACTTCGGCCCCCCGCTAACCTGGACGTCTGTAATCCCAGCTGCCCGCGTAGTCCTCGACATTGCATACTGCACCCCTCGCACAATCCTCGATACGGCATCTTGCACAACCGCGTGTGCTTTCCCAATATAAACCTACTCCCTTGCCGGGCAGCCATATACGTTACTAAATGCCGGAACATCTACAAAAGGAGCTAGTGGACGGAAATGCTGTGGGAAACCTGTCTTCATGGCTGCTGTATGGACGCGAAGAATTTGCTTCACCGTCAAGAGAGGAGCAAAGTTATGGTCCGTCCTTTGATATCTGCACTACCAAAGGACTCAAGGCAACGCTTGGTGAGCTCTTGACTGACGAAACAGTCAAGCTCTTTAAACATGTAAAATCCCCTGCTACCGGAATGATATTCCTAGCTCTAATTGCACTATAGCCTCCAAAATGGGTCTTGGTACGAGTAAGAGAACCTGGAGGATGGTTCAAATCCACTCACGAGAATTATTTGCTACCTGTTCGAATCCCAGAGGGCTCACGCCTATATGCGGACGGAAAATACTTTGATATTGCTATCGGGGAAGCTATATTTGTTGCAGCCTCCAAGTCTGTATATCTGGACCTCGGCTTATATCTTGTTCTGTCGCCGTAGGGGAACCTGGCCAGTTCTGGTAGAATGGGGAGAGCCCAGTATCTTGTTGCTCCCATTTGTCAAAGAACGGACCAGGTTCAAAGGAAATAGCATCTTCTTATCATATTAGCGATCATCATTCCAATCGTCGTGGCAATCTTACCTGAGATCTCAATGCCGTCGCGTGAAGCTCTCAAACCGTTATCTAAGTTTCTGACCTGAGCCGTAGCTGAGGTTTCATCTAAACTGCGAGGATCATTGGCTGGAACAATCATCATGATCGACTTGCCCTGTCCTGTAATTGCTTTTCCTTGATCAGGCTGGTTGACCGTGATTTGTGCCTCCACGTCAGGGTCTTGCCTGGCTAAGTCGCACGTACCGTCTGACGTATTCCCCGCTCCCTGCTCAGAATCTTCATGCTCATCATCATGATCCTCAATACTAGACCCCATAGCGCTATCTACATACTGAAAACCCGAGTCGGAGTTTGGACATGGTGTGCCGCTTGTGCCGCCGCATCCTTGCGCAAGGCTGTCGCGGATCTGGTGGGGCGAATCATAAAGCTCTCCTAGTGCCAAGTGTCCTCGACCGGGATGCACTCCGGGGGATTGACCTATGGGGCTGGAATATTGGGAATATTGTTCGATCCATCCCGGAGCAGTTGCGTCGCCTGTAATGGATTAGATAGATTCTGTGTTATTCAGAAGCACAATTCTCCACTTACGCGTTTGAGAGTTCTCTTCCAATCCCTCTGCACTCCGAGCCCCATGTCTCTCGTTCGATACAGCTAGGTTGCTGTTCTCTTGGCGATTTGGTGTGTTTTCAGGCGCGCCGCTGACGTTACCATCTATCACGTATTTAGCTATGCGGTCAGACATATGTTCATGTACGTACGAGGTGCACTTCCAGAAGTCGGTATTCTCGATCCCTCTGCTCCTGGTTGTGAAGTGGCCTCCAATCTAACTGCCTGTGGATCTTCTTGCCTATTTGTTTCCAGCTCTGTAGTGCTGCTTCTGCGACAGCGACGCTTGCCGGATTCACCACCGCTGTCGACACAGGGTCTTTTGTTCCCTTGGACTTCCAATGCTAGTATTTCACCACCAGCAAGCTTTTCGAGATCCACATACCGGCCCAATTGGATCATCAAATTGCTGCGACATTGTGCGAGTTGACGGTACGTCCAGCCATAGGCAACAAGACCTCGGATAAAGACCCTTGCAGCGACGATATGAAGCTTCTTGGAGCGTTCTTCCACGTCCTGAAGCTTAGACTGGCGATACTTACGGAGAAGATTAATATCATCGTGTGAAAGACGCTGCCAACTGTAGAGAAGCACAAATTATTAGCTAATATCTCCAGAACATAAGATCCATATTATGGCCTTACATGTGCGAAACTCCGGTTCCAAGCTCAAGCAAATAACCTGGGCCATCCGATTCCAGAAGGTACATGAAATTCCTACTTCTCTTGTAGCAGTTTTTTAGATCTTCTAATGGCCAAGAAGTTTTCTTTGCAACTTCCTCGAACGCAACAGTCTTTCGTCCTCGTCCTCGTCCTCGTCCTTGTTCTTGGGTTATAGAGCCTCCCAGGTCTTCCATCGATACTAGTTGATCCACATCATGTGTCACAAACATGCCGCTGAGCCGCTCGGCACAGTCATACTGGATGGTGCCTGCCTGAATTTTCTCTCGACCTTTATGTAATTGATCTAGCCGCGAGAGAGCATCATTTCCGGAAGCTCCAAATATTGGTTCCTTGGTATTCCATAACTCCTCGTACACTAAGTCAGTAAGTTTCTCCCCTTCTACACGGCCTTTCGCAAGGCCTTGCGCAACTCGAACCAAGCTCGTTAATCTCCGTTGGTCGCCTTTCGCAATATGCGATACAAAATATTTGTACGCGTCTACGCTTTCAACTTCCGCTTCATTCCAGCCTTCTAGTTTATCACAATGCTTTCCTACCTTGCCGCCACCCCCCGCAGGCTGAAGCGGCGGAGCGGATGGCAGCTGCGAAAGAGAGGAAGGCTGAGGTGAAGCGGAAGTTGAAAGCGCAGGCTGAAGCGGCGGAGCGGGGGGCTGACATGATGCTTGCCAGAGAGTAGATGCGGGAAGTGAAGAGTTATGATGATAACGATGTGGTACAAGTTGCCAGCACTCTTCTTGCGTCCCTCGTTCAAAAAATCGATAAAAGCATGAGTGTAAGGCCTAGATCAGGGTTAGCCTGTTCTTCTGTTGCACTCGGTAGCCACCTACCTCCGACTGAAGAACAGAATATGGAGAGGCTAGATTCAGCGCATGTATTAAAGCATGCTCCATAATGGCTTCGCAATTGAATTCTTGGGAGGGATGTTGACATTTAATGGCCGTCAGCGGCCTTTAAATCTAAACTCTTTTCAGAATAAACCCTGGAGATTGGCGACTGCAAGGGCTGCCGACGGCAGGGGTGGCGGCCAGTGGGGTTGGCGGCAGCAGGCCTAGCGTACTTTTCGGAACCCTCGCCTCTGCATGGGCTTGCCGCTCCAAGACGACCTCTGCATCATCCCACTGACATTTACTGTGGAGCCAATAGGGTCTCCAGCCGATTGTTCCACCACCAGGAGTAAATTCACATTTGATAAACCAACATGCGATCTCCATTTATTGGGGAGTGTAGGCGGTTTTGCTGATATCTTTCTAAAGAAGCGAGGATAGATGGTTTCACCAGCACTTGCTGCTGGTGTGGTGCCGAAAGCCTAGCGAAATGGCTTGGGCCGTCGCCGTTCCGCGCGTCCTCCAAACTCTGAGCATTCCGTCCCGGAAGAAATCCGAAATTCGTAGGGTCCAGAAGCTATGGTAGGATTCCCTTTTTTAATTGAGACAGCAGACTACGCAAGTTGGACGATATTTTCCTCAAAGAGTCGGACTTGGACGCCTCGATGAATCCACGGATGCTTTGGATCAAGGGGCGGCGTGGCAGAGGGCTGCTGCTTTGGTGATATATAGATCTTGTTACGCCCGGCCAGGCTGAGGATGCACGTTTGCCTTCTATTACATTGCATTCAGGCTTATCTGCAGCTTTCATTTGTCACTGTCTCGCGGCTCCTGCCTACACCGCTCCTGTCTGCCTTGCGTTTCCTGCAGTTGTGCACTGCTTTCGTTTGCCCTGATCCGGCGCTGGGATGGATGGGCCAACACTCTTCCGATATACTTCTTCTGCGATTGCATGTCTATGCTCAGTTATCAGCCTCTTTATCTGGCTTTACGTCATTAGTAACGGCAAATTCTCAATCGCCCGCCTTCTAAAGAGGCCAACTCTCCTAGCTCAAGGGGCCATTGGAGTTAGTATGTGTGTTGCGACCCTTTTCATGTTCTTATGCAACGTCTTTCATTTCCGCTTCAAGCAAGGTTTGTAGTCCTCCACTCTATACGGCAAGGGAAAGAAGGCTAAATAACTTTTTAAGACTCTTCAAGGCCACTTATCCTTCCCATTATTGCCATTGCATCTGTATTAGCTGTATTTAGTGAGGTATGTACGTAATATATTCCTCGTCAACAAAGCTAACTCCCATTTAGTATATCACGTTCTGGGATTTAAAATCCCAGGTATGGACAGACAGAAGGCAGATTTTTGTCCTAGCTACTGCATTTATCACTCTAGCCCTTAAATTGACATTTGGCTTTCTGTTAGTGCTCTTTCTGCTAATCCCTTAGGCTCTGCTTACATATCATAGCTTCTTTAGCGATGCCATCTCTCCAGAACACTACCGCTCCTTTCTTACCTCGGCCCTCTTTCTAAATATCTTCGAAAGTCTATACCACTCCTACATATACGCCTCGACATGTATAGATAACCAAAAGAACGAGGGGAAGGGATGGCGCCGAATCTCTTTTTACTTAAAGCACTTTCTATCATCTTTAAGAGGTTCGCTTCCATGGCATTCCCGTAGTCTTTGGATGGGCTCAGTAGTTTATGGGGCAATATCGCTCTTATCTATGCTGTTTCTCATTTTGGCAATTCTTTTTGAGCTCCAGTGGATATCCTTCGCCACAGTATTATCCCTCCCCTTCTATTATATACTCGATCCCTAACTAACTAGAATCAGCTTTACGTCGCGATCTTTAGTCTAACTAGAGTCAGCATGGTGATAGTGAACTCCCACTATAGGAAAGGGAGAAAAGAGTCTAAAGAAGCACTATCCCCCGGTCCTGCTACCACCCAGCCATCGGAGGCAAGGGACAGCAAGACAGCTCTAAACCCCAGCGACCCATACTGCCCGGCGATTGGCGATAACCGGTCAGAACGTCTTTCAGTCAATAATGAGGAATTAGTTTATGGGGGAGTGGTCTAAGTCTCTATTCAAATAGCACAGAAGCCCGCACAGGATGGTTATTTTTTCCATAGCAGTACCGTAGAATAGACTTTGAACAATACCTCTCGCAGATTTTACTATCCAGGGTCGCGAGTTCCTTAGCCGAATCCGAGTTACCAATAAACAACCTCGCCTCTCTACAATATCTACGTAACTTGAAGGTCTTATTATATTGCCTTAGACCCCTTGTTCCTCCATCCATAGCTGAGCCAACTCCAAGACCGCTCCCCACTTCTCGTTGGACATCGAAGTAAGATCCAATCCGTCCGGTTCGTTCGGGCTAAAGAGTTGATATTGGTATTGGTGAGAATAGGGGTGAAGATATTCTCTGGGTCGTTGATTTCCATTATTCTCGAACCGGGTGATAATCTGTAGACAGCACGTTCACTATAGTTTGTAAAATCTATAGAGGTTTAACTTACATCAAGTAAATTCCTAAAGGCAACATTACGGGATAGGGTAACAGAGCACCTCTTGCTAACCATTATGCAAATCGACTCCCATTGATTCTCCCATTTCAGCCTATCTCCGGAATCTCGTCCAGGTTTAACCAGTATAAATTCCTCACCAAAACTCGGCAGGACTTCTCTAACTGCCTTTACTAGAATCAACTCGTACTCTTTCTCTTCTTTTTCATCCATAGGAGTCTTGTTCGGCTTTTGCGGGTACTTTAATGCTGAGTTGGACGGTAAGGGCTGTTGGATCTCTGCTTCTATATTATATGTTTGAGAATAAATAATGATACAGTATTTGGACAGAATGCGCACGGAACTTACCTGTTAAAGAGGCTTGGGAGGCCATCTTAGGATAACGGCAAAACAGCTCACGTTTAAGGTTTGCAGACCATACTTTTTTATAAGAATTCCCTACCTCATCCGGGTTGAGCTCCCGCGGAATCCGCTTTCTTTTCGCTTGGCAACTTCGCTTTATTGCTCATGGTCTACATATGGTCTTGCATGATATTTGCGCGGCTTTTGCTCCCATTCGCGAGTCGATAGCCGGGTATTCCTTGTGGGCTTGCATCCCTTCCATGATAGCTGTAACGGGCGAACAGAGGGGCTCCCCCAGCTTACGGCCCTAGGCTGATTGCCTAGTTCTGCCGTATGGCGCGCTCCTCTCCCCAGTATTTAAAGGTGTGGTCCCTCGCAGTGGACACTGTTGCTCCCAGCTAAATCCTGACCCTTAAACCCCACCCGCTCTTAAGCCCTTCACTGAGTCCATACATTACCACTACCAACAGCACGATGGATAAGGATGACATCGTATATGTTGAGCATTACTTAGGCACTAAGCCCCTTCCTGCCTCGTCACCGTCGATTACTGAGAAGGATGAGGAAATCCAAGACGAAGGCAAAGTCGGTTACGAAAAGTCAATCGAGGACAATAAAAAGGACTCCTTGGTAAGATACCTGCCGGAAAATGTGCGATACGAGCTAACGAGACGACTGGGAGGGATTGATTAAAGCAAATGGCCGCTCCCAAGTCAAGGCTGGCAAGGTTCTCGAGCAAAATATTGGTGGTCCGGCCCCACCCATTTCGCCAGTTCCGTCGCTCACGTAGGTCGCTGCTATGGCCTATATAAATAGATTAGGCTAAGCTAGCAGCATAGTGTCTTGTCAAGGCGCCAGCCTCCGTCTTCCGCTCCGCGCCCGCCATGCCCAGATGTTTGCCCACCTCCGCCACCTCCGCCACCTCCGCATATGCTATCGATAGTTTGCCGCTACAACGATCTTTTTTCGTTAAATTCTGGTGACAGTTTTAGAATCCCAGCCGAGTGTTCTCTTTGCGGCCCTATACTTGGATGCTTCATGATCAGCAGGCATTCTCGACCCGCGCTGCATGGGTACGCGGACATTATCGCTGCTAAAGACTATCAATGGGTCTTTTTTGACGGCACCCCTGTCACATATGGCAAGCCTGGAAGGACAGCAGTTGTGGCAATGAACTATGGACGAGCAATGACTAGAGAGCTTAATGTACTTCAAGGCTTAGGGGCTTGCTACTGCATCATAGTTCAGACGGTGATTGAAGATAATACTCGGTGCCGTTCGGATGAGTGTGGTGGGTCAAGAATGGTACCGGGCAGTACAGTATTCGAAGTTAGGGTTCTGCTGAGTGCTGAACAGGCTTGTATGGCGATGTATTTGGCCGGGCTACAAGGCGTGTCAACCATTTTCTCTTATGTAAGGGTGCCCAATGCAACAAAAGAAACGGTCATGGCCTACGCTTCAGAAAATAGTAACTGGCAGGTTGAGGAGGGTTCCGATTTTTCTTACGTCTTTTAGACTTGGTAGCAAAAAGCTGATTCTCTCTTCGGCCGTCGCTAATAGCTCTGCATAAATTGAAGTGGTGGCAGTTGAAGACCCCTGTGCTGACCACTCGGTAAAGTAACCTGTAACCGTGCGCTGATCGGCCGACTCAAATCCTCTATATGGAGCGATCTTACTAAGGAGTTCTCTTACTAATACTCCTTCGGAGTATGGTAGCACGTGACATCGCGTGACATAATCTAAAGAATTATAACACGTAAGGACTTCGAATTTCGGCTTTGTACTCCGAGTTCATGATATACAAGATCGACAAGTAGTAACTGGTTTTCCTCTATAATTACGGTAGCTTCTACAACGCTGGCGCATCAGAATGGCCAGCCTCTAGTTAAGCCTTCTGCTGCTGGATAACTGTAACCTGCTTTGCCTAGGTAACATTTGCACGTTCAATCGCCCGCCCTGCTTTCTGTAAAACTACCCGTACATCTCGGTCTAGATTCTGCTGCTTTTGAAGCATCTGTGATAGCTGGTAGAGTTGCTGGGAGCTCTGTGGTGTTTGAAATACTGTAGGGCTCTCTGAATATGCCCGCTTTCGCTGCCGTGGTGGTGTAATAGGTCCTTGAGGGACTTGGGAGGAGGTAAGAGCTTTTGATGAATTCCATAGGTAAATACCTAGTGCTTTCCAGCCACTACGTATTACCCGCTCTGTAAGTGACTCGGTACGTGCTAGATTATAGCATTGAATAAAGCGCTGCTTCTTAACTGGTGCTGAATCATTAAGAACTGCAAGGGCAGCAATCTGGGACCGGTATCTCGACTTTAGGGGCGAGAAACACGACAAATCAAGAGGTTGTAGTATATGGGAGGAATGCGGTGGTAGAAATACGAGCTGGACATTCTCTTGCTTGTATAACTATAGAAATTCAATACTAATATGGCTCCTATAGCCATCTAGTATAAGAATTCGTGCTTGGTTACCCTGTCGTGTTTCAGGAAGGAATACATTCTGTAACCAGCCAATTGCAATCCAATTTGACGTCCAGCCATTCTCTAACGTTGTATATACCTAATCCGGTGCATCCTCTTCAAACCAACTTAATTAGGGCTCTTTGCCCTTGAATATAACGAGGGGGCGCGTTTTACAGCCGGTAGCAGAAACAGCCTCGATAGCTAATACCTATTTGCGATCCTAAGGCGCCATAATATAAGTACGCTTCTTAGACAACTCGGCAAGTATAATAGTATTCGTACAAATACCTAATGCAGTCCCAACCTCGTCCATATTCCACGTATTCTCTGGTTGTACATTATGCTTCCGTTGTACGCTTTGGAGGTGATTGAAAAATGCTTGAATTTGGGCCGGAGTGGTGTTTTGAATTCGGGAGGCCTTAATACGACGACCTATAATAGATGCAACGCGTGGATTCCTTTAGATAAACTTAGGTACCCATTTTTGGCCGAGGGCTTTGGTATCACCGTTCGCTTGTAGTAATCGGGAGGCCATTTCTTGTGTTCGGGCATGCGTGGGAGGATATCTGCGTGTACCTTCTTCTAGAATCCAATCAACAATAAACTCCTCTTATAGAGGAGTTAATTGCTGCTGTTGTTGATGGCCGACGCGTGCAGCACTGCTACCAGCAAGTCGCGACGCAAGTGTTGAACAAGGT
>KV745662.1:0-10799 GCA_001692735.1 Lepidopterella palustris CBS 459.81
ATATATATATATATATCTTTATATTTACTTTTTATTTATATATTTTATTTATATATTTTATTTATATATTTTATTTATATATTTTATTTATATATTTTATTTATATATTTTATTTATATATTTTATTTATATAAATTTATAAAATATATAATTATTATTTAAAAGTTAAAGAGTATAAGTTTATAATTATATACTTATAGGCCTAGAAAAATTAATACTATATAAAATTAATACTATAGAATAATATACTAAATATAACCTAATTAGGACTAGTACGAGTTTGTATTTAAGTTGAACTCGAGTTTAAACTCGAGTTTTAGCCCTATAGAGTTCGAGTTCGAGTTCGAGTTAACTTGAGTTAATTACCTATATAATAGGCTTATAGAATTCTTTAAATAAATATATATTTAGCTTCTTTTTAATTCCTTTATATATTGGGTAGTCCTATTTAATATATAAAATCTAAGCTATTTTATAATATATAAAATAGTAAGTTCTTATTTATTTTTTTTAATTCTTATATATTATAATATATAATATTAGTAGTATTTTTTTACTATATTTTTTATTTGCTGCTAGAACCTAATATTTAATAGCTACGTACTTTTATTATACTCTATTTATTTATTTAACTATTAAGGCTATTACTTACTATTTATTAATAGTAATTAGTAGTTCTTTATAAACCTAAGTTACTATAACCTATTATTTAAATTATAAAAACCTTATCTTTTTAGGGTAAAGTTTCTATTTTTTATAGGTTTCTTTAATAGTCTTTAAAGGCGCTAAATAACTAATAAACCTAAGGTCCTAAATATACGTCTAAGGTTTCTCTTTTAGTTTTTAAATTATTTCCTCGGCTAGTTCTCTTAAAGTAATATACTCTAAGTTTCCCTTCTTAAGAACTTTCTTAGTAACTACTTTTTCTTATTTATTAACCTACGTAAACGCAGTATACCTTTTTAATATAGTAGGCGTTGGTATTCTATCCTTACTATTATCTTCTTCTTTAATAGTCTACAAGGGCTTTACCTTATCTATATTATTAATTAAATTCTTAGTTTCTAAGAGTAATTTATTAGTGTAATTATATATAAGTTAAGTATACTAAGGCTCCTTATTGTTTAAGTTATTCTTAGGTTCCTAGAGCTTATTAATCTTATTGGCTTTCTTATAAGTAGCCGCTACCCTATTCTTTAGCTAATATTTACTACCTATTTTTAAATCTATATAACCATAGTATCTATTATTATAGTATACTATTTAGCTTAAACTATTATATTCTTTACTAGCTATAACCTTATTATTATTATTATTATCCTTTTACTTTTTACTTTTATAATTTTATATAAAGTGGCCCTATTTACTATATTTAAAGTATTCTTAATTCTTATAATATTCTTTACGCTTTAGGTTTTCTTTAGGTTTCTTTTAAGCCTTTTTTAGGTATTTTCTTTTCTTTATTATATTTAAAACTATTAGTTCTAGTTTATAATATAGTTTTTTAGGCTTATAATTATATTATTTTTTCTCTATATATAAGGAATTCTACTATTATTTTATTTCTAATTTATAAATCTAGTTATTAATTTTAATAGTTAATATAATTATTCTATTTAGGGTCTTTAGCCTATTTATACTAATTATAGCTGCCTTAACTTTATTCTTTAGTCCTTTATAGTATCTTGAAATTAGTGGCTTATTTTCCTATCCTAGGCGCGTTACTAACTACTAGAATTTTATTATATAAGCCCTAGCTAACTTGTTCTATTAAATTCTTAAAAGCTATTTTTCTATAACCTTTTTTTTTATTTATATCTTTAAAAGTCTATTCTAATTTTCCCTTAAAGTACTTATAACTATTAAAGATATTATTAGTCTTTAAGTCTCTATTATTCTTATTTAAATTATTCCCGTAATTTATTAAGAAAACTTTAAACTATTCTATAGCCCTTTTATTAGGTACGCTCTTATAAATAAAACTTTATCGCGTTTTTTTAAAAGTATATATTTATAGTAGTTTAAATAAATTATAACCTAGGTAAAAAAAGTCTTTAATTTTCCTTATATACTATTATACTTCTCTAGTAGTAATATCCTAACTAGTTTACTTCGGTACTTCTCTAGTTATTATTCTAACTTAGTAATTACTACTTACTATTATTTAGTATAACGTTAGTAAATTCCTTAGTTTATATTTAACCTTTAAATTATCTTCTTAGAAGTCTTCTATATAGTTATATATCTCTAACTTAAAATATATTAACTACTTAGTCTTTATTATAAGTAGTTGAAGTATTAGGTACGCCTTAGGGCTAGTTAGATTTTCCGGGTTAAGGTAGCTTCTTAACTCTAAAGTAGTAATAAGTGGTTTTAAATATAGTAAAAAAGCTAGGGGCTTAACACGTCTTAATAAATAGTAGCCCGATATATTCTTATCACAAAAGGCTACTAACTTTAGGAGTAAAACGTTACTAGGGCGCGGGTAAGGCTAGTATAGTAATGTATTCGGAATATATTGTAAAGTAATATTCAATAGTAATCTATAAGACTACTATCTTCAACAAAGTTAACTATAAGGAGAGAGAAAGGAAATTTATAAGAGAATAAGCTTCTCTTTGTAGCCTAAATTCCTCTATATAATTTAGTAACTCTATAAAATCTATATAAAATCTATAGATTCCACAAATCTATAAATCTATTATAGATCTACTAATCTTAGCCTTATTAAATGACCTTCCTATTCTTCTAGTCCTATAAGTATCTCGTCTACCTAAGCCCTAATTCGGCCGTCCTTCTTATCCTCCTTGTCCTTAAAGTTCGGATTCTTATCGGCTTTATATTCTATTATAAATATATTCGTAATAACTAAAGGTAATTATAAAATTTATAATAAGGAATTACTAGCTATTATATAATACTTTAAGTAATACTACTAATAAAATAACTAAGTAGCCTAGCTACTATTATGGTAACGACCCGTAACTACCTAAATATAGGTAACTACTTTTTTCTAGCCACCTAATTACGTATAGTCTACGCGTTATATATAGACTATAGTTATATTTATATACCTTTTAATTATTATATATTCTAATTCTTTACCTAATATTTTGTACCTCGCCGATATATTATATATTAGTATTTAATTAACGCTTCTTTATAAGCCTTTAACCTTTACTTATAGTACTCTAGTAATAAACGGGCTCTTATAAAATAGGCTTAAAAGGTAGTTAGTAAAGCCCTTACTAGAAGAACCTAAGGGGCTATAAGAGTAATAGGGGTTATTGTATAAGTTATATAAGTAATTAGTATAATTAGTTAAAATAGAGAATCTTAGTACTAAGTATACTAAATAGGGTAATTGCTATAATTAGTTAAGGTAAATAGTCTTAGCACCGAGCATAATAATTAAAGAGAGAAAAGCTTAGAATATTTAAGAAGAATTAGTCTTTTATTATTTCCCAGTTCTTTATACTTGACTTATTATTTAGTTTTAAACCTTACCTTTTAAATTAATTCTAATTTTTATCTTTAATATTAAGTAGCGCTTCTACTATTATCTTTAGTTAAATATTAGTTAAATATTATTCTACTATTAAGTAATTACTTAAATAGTATAGCCTAGCTTTATAATATAAATTATACTTAGTAATAAGTTAAGCTACTCTATAATTTTACACCTAATCTATTTAAAGTATAATCTATATAGTCTATACCTATTTTAGGGTAAATTCCTAGTCTTAATAACTACTTTTATAAATCCGTTTAAGGCTAGCCCTTAAGCTAATAAACTACTAGTTATATAGAATCTTATCCGTGTTTATAATAATATCTTATTTATACTATTTATATTAGTAAACGTAGAATAGGTATTCTTTAGTACTTAGTAAATAATATTATAGAATAAGATATTACTTAGAAGATTAAAAATTAAATATATAAAGTACTTAAAGAACTAGCTATATAATAACCTTACCGTAAAGGGTAAACTAGTGGCTAATAAGGTACTAGTGAAGGTGCTAGGGAAGAGAGAATATTTAAGTAAGTAGACCACGACTATAACACTACACTAAGAATTACAAAATTAATAATAGGTAGTAAAAGAACAATATTTAATTATTTTGGACTTTATTTAAGTACCAAAGAACATAATTTTAACTATAATACTATGCCAAGGCTTTTATATATATTACGTTATTTAATATTTAGTATTTTTTAATATAACCCCCTTTAATATTGGATAATTCAATATGGCCTATATTGAATATTGAATTATTGATTACAGCACTAACACACGAATGTTGTTATTAAGCACTTGTAAGGCCTGTCGGGGTAGGAAGAGAGCTCAAGGACGGCGGGTTCGAGATCGGGATATGTAATTCACAATACTAATCGAATTGAGTCAAGAAACTTCGAGTTAGTTTCGAAAATATTCTTGCCTACCCAATGACAAAATTGATCCACCATAGGGACACGTCGTATTCTTTGCCAGTAATAACCTGTTCTGGGTTGCCGGTCTACATGTAACGCCTAGTAATTTGCGACAATTAGGTTGAAGTGGGTCGCATACGGAGCGATCCAATTGGAATTGCACTAGTACTAAAGTCTTGCTATTATCTTTTAGGGACTCGGTGGCAATCCACTGTTCTGGTTACGCTGACCATTATTACCTTTTCTTCCTCTTGGGCTTCCCTCTGGGCGTACGGGCATCGCACACGGGCTGCTCGACATGTTGAACGCGTACATCTAGGTCACGAAGACACGGTCGGAAATAGTTGCTGACATATAAGAATCCGAAAGAGGAAGCCCTTGCGAACGTATAGGTGTAAAACGGAGGAAAAACGGAGATAAAACGGAGGCATTGCTATTTTGAAGACTATTGACGGGAGGTTTTTGGGCCGGTGGAGGCATCCATGCATGATTGAAAAGGGGGCACGAAGAAAGAAATTATTACATTCGGACCCAACCTTTAGGAAACCGTCTCAGTTGCGAGAAGGCGACAAATCAACCCAGAGGCCGAGCCTGCCACCCGGATAAGCCTAGAGTGAATGTTGATAGCCAAGACGATTTGGGGACATCGGCGGTAGATAATTGAAAGCACCGACCTTGTATGAGTGGCGTCCCTTGCAGGTTAGGTAACTAGCATATCGTCATTGATAAAGCCCGATAACCTCGGTGAGGCGAGAACGAGCTTCACGACTGGCTAATGATGCGAATACGTTGATAGTTGACGCACAACTTTCCAAGGTTATTGGTTTTTGACAGCTCCAATTGCACCCAAACAACACGCCCCCTGATTCCACGACTTGGCCGAATCCGAGCCCCGACTCTGATTATCAAGCACTATCTACTTTGTCGACTTAAGCGCCTCGCTGAGGACTGTCAATCATGCGATGACTACTTTGCCAACGATTCCACGATACTAGCAGCTCTCTTTGGTCGATTTCGAAGAGATGAACACACGCGCCCTTACATTCCCTCTGATTAGAAATCCTGAAACTGTCACGGACCAGAGATTGGCCGATTCTTTGAGAGATAACTGGCCCCAGACCTCGAGCTGCGTTACTCTGTTTTCACAATGGAGAACGACGCGGTATTTGCAATAGAGGCTGATGTCGACGCTGCCTTCCGCTCTGGCAACTCTAGCAATTCATCCACGCGCCATCATGCCGAGGAGAACACTAGGAGACGAGCAAAGGCGGGAATAGGTGGTAGTGAGGAGAGCTCGCTGCTCGACGACGAGGAGAGCGGATACTCAGAGGATGAGGGATATCATGGACCATCATGGTCGGGAATGACCGAGTTTGAAGGTTTGCCATGGTGGAAGAAACCCTCAGTATGCGTTACTATCCAAGAAATGCCTTTTGAGTTTCTAACATTCCCCTCTCAGATCTTCTGGGTGTTACCGCCATTCCTTCTTTCCACCCTCGCGTTTGGCGGAATTGTCGTCCCGAAATTGAACCTCATACTCACTTTAATTTGTCAAGAATATATCGCCGATAGGTCAACAAAGGATCCAAATTTTACAATAATGCCGATAGTATTCGGAGAAGATAATCCTCAATGCCAGGTACCTGGGGTCCAGTCCCGCGTAGCGCAGTTCACCCTTTATGGAAACCTGATTTCGGGCATATTATCCGCCATAACAAGTCCAAAGTTGGGTGCCCTTTCGGATCGATATGGCCGCAAAAAGCTGCTTATTGTTTCAACGTTGGGGCTGCTTTTTGGAGAAATTACCACGATATTTGCTGCGAAGTATCCAGAAACATTCTCCATCAATTGGATTTTGGTGGGATACGCCCTTGATGGTCTGTGTGGATCTTTCATTGTTGCTATGGCTCTCGCTCATTCCTATGCAACGGACTGCACTTCTCCCCAAAAGAGGAACGTAGCATTTGGCTACTTTCATGGTTGCCTCTTCACAGGCATCGCTCTTGGACCGCTCATTGCTGGCTACATCATCAAAGCCACACACTCTGTTCTATCAGTTTTCTACATCGCACTTGGTGCCCACCTGCTTTTCATGATATTTCTTGCATCATGTATCCCAGAATCCCTTTCCAAATCCCGTCAAGCTGCAGCGCGAGAGAAGCACAAGCTTGAGATTGAGCGACTGGGGCCAGCTGCAGACTGGATTAACCAAATACGGTCGTTTAACCTCCTCGAGCCCCTGAAAATTCTCTATCCAACCGGCGAAGGATCCAGTAATGCTGTCCGTCGAAACCTGGTGCTGCTCGCATGCGTCGACACCATCGTGTTTAGTGTTGCGATGGGAGCACTGACCGTGGTCATCATTTACACAAACATCCAATTCAGCTGGGGAAACCTCGAGTCTAGCAGATTTGTCTCAGTTGTCAGTAGCTGTCGGGTGTTCTGCCTCATGATCGTTCTCCCTATCATCACACGCCTCGTCCGCGGTCGTGAAGGAACATCCCGACAGCGCAATACTGGTTCTGACAATTTCGAACTTTCCATCATCCGCATTGCAGTTTTCTTTGATATGGTGGGATACCTAGGCTATACTCTTGCCCGATCTGGCCCACTTTTTATCTTGTCTGGTTGCCTAGCGTCCGTCGGAGGCATCGGTTCTCCCACCCTTGGATCAGCACTCACTAAGCACGTTCCTGCGGATAGAACTGGCCAGCTTCTCGGTGCCACGGGTCTTTTACATGCGTTGGCGCGCATCATTGGACCCACCATATTCAACGCGATTTACAGTGCTACTGTTGGCAAATTTAGACAAACTGTTTTTGTATGCTTAACGGCAACCTTTGGATTGGCGTTTATCTGCAGTTGGTTCGTAAGACCACATGGTTAGCTACACTCTACCGTCAACTCTAGGCTGAATACTAACAATTAGATTTTGTAGTATACCTTGACGAGCCAGACGTTCTATGGGCATCTGTCCCAGCAAACGAAACTGCAGGTGAGGAAAGTACAATTCAATGATATAACGGCACATCTTTTTTGGCCTGTCTACCGGCTTGGAGAACTATTTTTTTGGGTGAGCGTAAAGTGTTGCCAGGGGCATCTTTTTCGCATCAGACAGTTGGGATGATATTTAAGGCTTTATGGAGTGGAGTGCGCTATACGGAATTGAGTGGTCTCTCTGCGAAGGTATGTAGATGGAGGCTTTGCATTTTGGAGGATGGATTTTTACGTTCACAGTTTTATAACCCGCTTTATTTTTTGAGGGTCCAGCCTGTGTCACTTGTGGGCTGTGTCCCGTAGAGACAATAACTCATGCACTGTATCATCCGAACACTGCTTCCGCTCATATTATCAATACCAAGCACATTTCAAATGCTCACGCATGCGAGAATCTGCAGTGCTGTTGCAAGGCACACCACGAATTCGCCCTCCAGCCTGTGGAAGTCGCTGCGCTGGGGAGGTGAATGCTATGTAGGATATGTTGGACTATACTGTGGTATCCGGCATAAGTTTTGTATGTTGTCAATGCGCTGCAGGGGGGCCTTGCAACGCCACCAAAATAAAATACACCAATAAGACTACTATTTTGTACAGAAAATATGTACCACCCTTTCTCTTCTGTTCAGTTACACATCCTCTTTACATAATGGAGCCCTCTACGCCGTACAAACGCCTACAAGTATAGACCTTACGCCTTACCAGCCATTCGCACAGCTATATTGCTAGCCTTCTTAATTTCACAGAAAGACAAGTTTAGTACGCAGCTATTAGTAAACGCGCCACGCCAAAGAAGCGCTCTAGTCGCCCCCCAATCCTCACTAAGGCCTAGGTAGATTAGATTAAGGTCTTTATCTACAGCTCTCAAACTAGTAGGCTACTAAGCTACGCTTAGCTAGCCAAGGGCCCTTTCTCCAAGTTTCAAGCCAACAAGTACGCGATTCGACACGCCTTACGCCAGCAAGGCTATTCATGCTGTATAGCTCTAGCTAAGCCGCCTCTCTCCCCCGAGAACCAATAGAAGCGCTTACAATAGGTGTACAACTATCTTAATTGGACGCTAGAATAATAGTCCTTAATTCTATAGACTAATAAGATATAGGTAACAGGTAGTAGGCATCAAAAGTAGTAGGTTACAAGGCGCCCTGGAAAGAAGCTAGTTAATACTTACGTAGTAGACAAAATTAGGAAGCGATGTGGCTAGATATTCTAGGGTTGCTTTTCTGGCAAAAAGAAGGGGCCTTACTTATTCTAGGAGAAGGATTAGGGCTCTATCAACAAGTAATTGTACTATAAGAAGATAGTTCCCATCATCTATAGCTGGCTTCAACTAAGGCCAGGCCTTTAGCTTATACAAGATAGAGCACTAGGCCACTTAGCAGCATCTACGCTACAGGAGCTAATAGAGCAAGGCATAAAGACTATCTTCTAGCCTCCCTACTCACTAAATCTCAATCTAATTAAGATAGTTTAGAATTGGATAAAGAATTATATCCATAATTAATATAGGGATATACAGCTCTCCTATAATTAACTACAAGAGGCTATACAGGTAGCCTAGGATTTAATTGTAAAAGCTTAGCTTTAAGAGCTTTAAAAGAGTATAAGAGATCGCTGCGCAGCGGTAATTGCTGCGCAGGGAGGGTATACGAGATATTGAGTTTTGTATGTAATTAAAACCTTGGCTACGCCCTCTGGCTCCTGCCGCGGCGCGCCCTGTACCATAGTACATTTTCATAAATGCTCCGCCTCGTGGAAAGTGCCTTGCGTTCTGTTCGCTGAGATTCGGCCAGATTTGTGTTCTACAGGGACCGCCATTGGCTTTGTTCAGAGCGAGGCATTTTTTGGAGCCTCAGTTGAACAAGTTCCTCTTGGAACTCGTATTATGGCGCTGGTAAGCTGCTTCGGCCTCCATGATCCAATTATTTTGTTCACTGACTATTTGCCTCGGAATGCGGTTCGCATTTTCCGTGACAGGTCTGGAGCTATTGAAATGTAAAACCAGCCCAGCTACTAAATTCAAAAAGCAGCCCTGCTAGAGAATCTAGAAGGCTGCTACCTACGCACCAGCCACCTGCCACTCACCACGCCTTTTCTGAAAACCGGGCACTCACCCACCAATCATGACGACCTTTTTTCGCCGCACCTTGTCTAGCGGTGACGAGATTAATATCATTGGCGTCGCCCTAGCATTTTCAGTCGGTGTTTTGGCCCTCTTCGTCGGATGGGCAACTTGGAGATTGCAGCGCCGTCGCTGTAGAGGCCCGGGTGAAAGAGTCCAATCTCCCCTGCCATTTTATAGGTAGTGCTCCATTTCCCAAGTGCAAAGCCAATTACCATTGCCCATAACTAAATTTCGTACAAGACCACACGGAAATGATGGGAATTCGGCGACCCGGCTACAGTCAATTGCGCCTCTCCGACCTTCAGTGGCTCAGTGCGCGTTCCCTTCGAACCTGCGCCTGGAAATCTCTCGACATCACTACGCGGAAGTCATTGTCCAAGAATGGCGAGCAGTAAGCTGACACCGTTACTGGACTCCTCTCGACTGCGAATTGCAGGAAATAGTCATATTCACCTGCATCTATGGTTAAGAATACACTCCGCTCTTGCTAGCATACGGTTTCACGTGTCGCCTTTCCAAGATGGCAGCAGTTTCAGCGCGGATACGCAGCAGCAAGCGCGGCCTCATCGATATGCGCAAGAGGTTTCGGGACAATAAGCCTATTAGCGCCTAGGGGCCTCACTGGTCCGGATACGGTAGAACTATCGACGTCCACGGGGCCTGGGAACCTCACTTGTTTTGATGCGGTAGACAAAATTTGTTCTATATAGACAGGGTCTTATGGCCTTACTTCTCCGGATATAGCCGACTAAATGCATCCTCGTCAAGAGTCCTGAATGAAGCTTCAAGACCTGGGGCCACTCGCTGTGGCTTCTGCTCTAATATTCGACTTTCCTTGGAGAATACTGTCCTCTCTTGGCGAAACAAGACAACGTTCCCGGCATTTAATACCGCTTCCTTACTGGGTTGTTTTGACCGTTAGCTTGAGTATTCCATCGTCGACTATCCTAAGATACATCGACTGCGCCGTGATGATTTTAGACGATACATCTTGCAGACAGACCAGTACCTATGTTGCCTGGCAATCGAGGGAGATAGCTGGTGGTACATTGTCGTAACTCAGGTGCGCCTGGATCCTCCAAAGGGCTCTTCAACTCCTGTCAGCAATCAGGGCCACAGCTCAAGCGCCACCACGCTAGCCACTGCATCAGGCCTAGTAATAGGGGTATGATGACTCTTCCTCGATAGTATATAGATAGGAGCTTCCTGCTCTTTCAATCGACAGAGTTCTCTTCTTCAATAT
>KV745663.1:0-10810 GCA_001692735.1 Lepidopterella palustris CBS 459.81
TGTCCTTTGAGTTGACATCGACGTCGTCGCGAGCCAGCAGCTGCTTGACCACGGCCTCGTGCCCTCGTTCTGCCGCCAACCACAGCGGCGTCCGCCTGTAATTGATATCTTTCATGTTCGGATTTGCACCCATCTCGAGTAGCAACCCGATAACCAGCTCTTGGCCATTTACGACCGCCAGGTCCAGCGCGGTATGTCCTCCGGCCACTGCATTTATATCCCTACATCTCTTAGCCAGGATCCGCACTATTCCTTGGCGACCGAAGTTTGCTGCGTTATGGAGCGCCGAGTACCCATTATTATCCCCCGCATTGATATCAGCTCCCTCATTTAGTAGCAGCTGTACCACGTCATCATTTCCAGCTATTGCCGCCACATGCAGTGCTGTTTTTCCAGTATCCGATTTTGCTGCAATATCGGCCCCTTTCTCGAGCAATAGCTGTAGCGTCTCCGCCTTTCCAATCTCTGCGACCCGCAGCAAGTCTAAATGCTGTATCGAACTCTGCTGCTCGTTTAATGACTGCTTATAGGCAGCCTGAACTTCATCTTGCATTCCTGGTTCTGCAACGTTCTGCATGCCGTGAAACTTGCGCATATGCTTTCGTAGATTATCTTTTCGAGCGGCCCCTTTAAAAGTGCAGCCAGGCCATTTGCAGTAAAATTTTGCATTTACTACTCCGTGCCTAGCCTTATGCCGATTAAGATCATGTCTTAATGCAAATCCTTTCCCACAGTCATCGCAACGGTATGGTCGAGAGTGAGTTTTATAATGGCGGCTGTTTTAGAAAATTGTTAGCTTTGAGTACATATTTGTGTAAATGACAGAAGGAAGACATTCTTATGTTGCCCAGGCGTACTAAATGTTCTATTGCAGATATTACAGCCGATGTGTCCCTGCGTTTGAGCAACTGAGTGATAATATAAGCTAGAGGCCGGTGGATTGAAATCCATATCTGCCGTTGTGGAATTGTCGGCTGGCAGGTCTGAATTGACAGGTTTCTCCATTAGGGAACGAAGAGACGTAGAGAGCTTAATAAATAATAATATATTCTTTTTTGACCAAAATAAGTTCAAAGGTTCGCACCCTTGCTTTTAGAGTTATCCGCCCGAATACAGCAATGCGCAGTGTGTGTCGCGTCTTTCTTGCCGGGCGCTTCTTGTTTCACATCAGAGGAGTCTGGGCAGCACAGGGCGACCAATAGGAAGTTACGTTGGCGCCCCATTTACTAGTTGCCTTCGCCCTGTCGCCCTTGACGAAATATTTTTTCTCGCTGGATATTTGAGAAAGCTCTGCCCGCCATCTTTCGAAAGAGTGTCCGCTTCCCATACTTTGTCCTGTCGTCCAATACAAACACTGTTAGGCTTTAAAGTCCTTTTATTTGTCGGCCTTTTGTTATACAGCATCATGTCGGGTTCAACCTACTGCCGCCATTTCTGGGAGACATTAACTGAATCTCCAGGGTCAGGTATTACGTAAGTTTTTTTTTTACGCTAATGCAAGTATGCCTCCAGCGGCTTTATACTTTCAGAAGCAGCGAATCACTGTGCCGCCTGCTCGTTTGCGCCCCCCGGTGCTTCTCGGGACACCCACCAGTCCACCTTCGGCTATCCCAATTGGCCTTCTACGCCCTCGCAGTTGTCTTCGAATGACTTTGTTCCTGTCTCTGACTCTGGATCGTTCTACTTCACGCCCTCAGACGCTCCTCAGGGCGCTCACCAAGCCGTCAATGTGGATCGCTTTGATTCCGCCTTCGACACCGCCTTTCTCCCTGACACTCCTCGGTATGCTCACCATGCCGATTGGTTCTATGCGCCCTTGCAATCTTCTCAAAGCACCCATCGCACTGCCACCGACGAGCGTAGCTTGGACTCTGCCAACTACTTCTTGGGACCCTCTGACGCTCCTCACAGTGCTCACCAATCTGACAATGAGAAGTTTTTGAATCAAAATTTGGGTTATGCCCATTGTTCCTCTTGCTCCCCGCAGGCTCCTCAGGATCCTCACAACGCCACCGATTGGGGTCGCTTAGCTCCTACTTTGAGCTCCACCGGCGTGGCCATCGACGACTGCCCGTTCCCACAGTATAATGGTGACACGCCATACAACGAGCAGTTTAATAACATTCTTAATGATGGTATCACCGATTTTGGGGGTCTTAACAATTTCATATCCTCCTCTTGTCCTACTTCCGAGACGACCAGCCCTACAGGCATCTCCCCCCAACCCAATGGCGCAGCCCTCCCCAGTCAGCGTATTCCCGTCGCAGGAATTTCTCCAGCTGTGGTTAACGCCCGTTTCAATAGCAATCGCATTTCCTGCACTCACATAGGCTGTCCCGCAACCTTCGGCCGTCCCGGTGACTTCCGCCGCCATGCCAAAAAGCATCTCCCTCCAGAGCACTCCTGTCCTGTCGAGACCTGCAAACGCGAATTCTATCGCCTTGACAAGCTCCGTGATCACCAGCGCAAAAAGCATGGAATGTCAGATTAGCTGGCCGGTTATTGAATCAGGAAAGAACTAGAGAGACGGCCAGAAGATTCGGAAGAATAGGGTGTTGGTAGAGCGGGATATATGATAGGATGACGTCATTCACTCATTTTGGTTCTATTAGTCAACTCAGCAGAAATGCTTCCATTGCTCCAGTCCGATATTGCTTTGTTGAACTGAGCTGATTGGTGGATTCCTCTCTTTTGTCATTACATCACGTAGTATATAGCTTGGTAGCTATTCGACTTACAGCAATCATGACATTCTCCACCTTCCTTCTAGTTCATTCAACACATTTAAGTCATGTTCCACGTTAAACTCGCTGCATCGGGGAGACGACAAACTTAGTTCTGAAATCTCGCGCAATGTTCCCTATACCCGTGGCCATCGTCGCCAGTCTCTGGATAATCCCGGCCCTGCACTTTCGGACAGCTGATAAGCAATAGTTTCCCAGTGCCTATACTAACTATGCAAGCGATGCGTCAGCCGCTTAAGACGTCCTATATACTTAAGGCTACACTGCGAAGGACTCGCACCGGGCCCAATCCTTAAAGTCGAGACGTCCATGTACCGGCATGTGATACCGCGTCAAGGCTGTCTCACCATTATGGAGCAGCAAGCGAAGCCAAGCGGGTCAGCCAATTCATCTACGTGTTCAGCCTTTAAAAGGACCCCGTCGGCCCGAGCCAGCACATCTTATACAGGGTTGCATGTTATCTCGCATCCATCCCGTTCTTCCGCAAAAAAAAATTTCGTCGGAGGATGGTGCTGGGTTGTTTACATCACCTTGAGTATAGTTTCTAGCAGCAACAACGTTCCACAACGATACTTGTGGCAGGGAGAAGAGATAGATATGCACCTGCAAAGAGGATGCCGTTGCCCGATTTTAGATTGGGGGCATGGTTGCTGTGTTTGTTGCACCAAAAGCCTGGCCTCTTGCCCAATGACCCTAGCCCTCAAAGGTTTCTACCCAAACCACGGTCCAAACCGCAGCCAATGCGATGTTTGGGGCCTTTCGAAGGCTGCATACTAATTTCCTACATATTTTTAGCTCTCCCTACATGGTGCAGGGCCGGTGCAGGCGGTGGGGGTGGTGGTAGAGGTGGTGCAGCGTCGTGGTGCAGCGTTTGTGGTGCGTTTTGCCTCAGCATCCACCGTTGGTGCCAAATGTAGTCACAACCACTAGCCGGATTGTAATAATTTCTGGCTTAATAAATTCGGAAAGCTAATATCTCGAGCTTATCGGTGCGATATTAATGCAGCAGGCATTGTAGTGGTGGTTGTGGTGATGGTTGATGGCGGAAGTTTTTGTATGGCGTTAGTCTAACTTAGTAGAGTCACGTGGTGAACTATACCCATGTAGAACGTCTTGGCCGAGATAAGAACAGTAGCCACCTCCGCCTGCTTGGGTCATCGCACGTCGCGGATTTTGCTACTTCACGGAATAAGCGTTTTATATTAGCCACTTTTGCTTCTCCAGAGTGTCTCGGTGGTTACCCAGATCCCAAGGCTAGCCACAGAGGAACCGCGCCTGCAGCATTGCAAACAAATGCACACTGCCCATGCATTGGGCGTTTCATTAGTAGCAAGCCAAACCGAGGGTGACTCAATGGGTTAAACGTTCCAGTGGTATACTGTACGTTTTCTCCAGACCTACGTACGCTTTGCTGCATCCTGACTACAAATCACAGCTTTCCAAAACGCGAGTACAGCTACTGTACTTTGGTAGGTTGTGGCGCTGCTTGGCCCAGCAACGCCGAGGCCAAATGTCACTGGTACAAAATCAATTCACTGATATCCGATGAAGATTACCCTCCAGCAGGGCACGTTGCGGCGAGGCTATATCCGAGGCAGAATGCATCAGTTTAGGTCAGCGAGCACAGAAGTGCGGCATAATAGGCAGCAGTCTGCGATGTCCGCCCTTTATGATACCGGGTTCAACCTTGTCTAAGTGCAACCACCATCTCTCAACTCTGTTAGATTTGCTCATATTCAAGCTTCGCAATTGAAAAATACACTCGACCAAGAAAGATAAGCATGGCACAGAGCCCGCGCCACATGCAGTAACGGTCGAGGAGATAAAGGTGGAAAAGGTGTCCGCTTGCGTTTCCGTCGGGGAACCTACAGATACGGAAACCTACAAGATAAAAGAGTGCAATGTTTGACGATATAAGCTGGAGGATATTGCAAAAGGATCTTGAGAATATCGTGAAAATATCGGGCCCTGAGCTGGAAGCTCGATCGGAATCAGGGCAACTCTAGGATGACAGAATGAGGGTTCAATTCGCCCATCTCTCATCAAAGCTGAAAAAGTGGGATCCTCGTTCAAATTCGACTTGGGGACTTTGAACTAGGATCCTTGCCTGGTACGCCAATCCACAAACGGCGCAATGGTGGTCTACTGAACATAATTTGGCCCAGTAAAGCATATAAGACAGACGGCATCTGAGGTGTCTATTCAATTCAGCCCGAGCCACACGTCTAGTTTCAATTTCTCAGCAATGCAAACTGAAATCTCCCAGATATCACCGTAGGAACCGCAGCGGTCACACTAGAATCCGCCAGTACTCAAAAGGTTCATAATGACAGGATCCGTCTCATGAAGGAAAAGGCCCAAAATATGCAATAGGTGCCGCTTACTGAATCAAGTCTTCATAGAATATTACCCGTCGCTGCCCTTGATAGGTTGATAGAGAGTTCAGAGACTTGCGTTTCGCTTACAAAGTGGGGGGATCGGTGTCAAATGAAACTCTACGAACCAAGAGATGAAGCGCCAGATATCTTTGAAGGCCTTGCCAGTCTCAGTGTCCGAGAGGATCGGGATGCCATATATCCTAAGCTTGTACGCATTGTCGAAATGTCGTTGTGTCGGAATCCGCATGGAATAATGGCCATGGAAGAGCTGCTGACACTAGATAGTAGAATGACCAAGTGGGCAAATGAACGAGACAGGGACTGCGGATACCTTTAAGGGCCGTATCTCGGCTCTCATGGGACCTTGATTCTGAGCCATTTGTGGGGACAGCGATGTAAAGATCATAAAGCTTCGAGAACGCCTAGTCCAAGAAGCGAAAGCTGATGCGAAGATGTCGGCCGGAATACGCCTTTGGAATGAATCACTCAAGGCATCTCAGCAGACGACCGTTGATCGCCCACTAGAAGAAATTGAGCGGATTCAACATATTCAGCCCTTTTTACCCTATCAGCCATATGACTTATATCACTTTCATTACAACTAGCAATCAGAAAGATCCTAGAAACGCCTCTCGCCTATCCGGAGTTGGACTCAAAATACCTCTATATCTATGGGCCCCCTGGCAACTTTGGATGTGTTAAGATTGGTGTTATGGATAATATTCCTAATAGATCAAGAGGCTGGGAGGAGCAATGCAAGCATGATCTCTGGGGCATTTACAACAAGCGTCGGGTGAAAGGATAGTCGTCAAACACGATTACCGGGTTGAGAAGCTCGTTCACAGAGTTGATAGAGGTTCGATTTCAAGAAATCAACTGTAAAGGATGCTAGGGGAGACATATTGAGTGGTTTCGTACCAGCGCAGAGCACGCTGCCAAGGTTATTACAAATTATTCGGACTTCACAGCAACGAATTCGTACCAGTTTGACAAACCGAGCAACATATGGATAATGAATAAACAAATCGGGGAGAGTAAAATCAAAGAGTTCCGTGAGCCTATAGTTCACCAGCCATTGATAACTAGCGTAGGATCCCCAAGAATGGTTCCGCAGAGAACAAGTTCGACACAAAAGCAGAGCCCAAGTCGATACAGTAGCCCCGGATAAAGGAAAGCGGAAGTCGGCCAAGTTAACCATTAAGAACTCCAAGGACGACCGCTACGGTCAGACGGCGCTGTCGTTTGCGGCAGGGAACGGGCAAGATGCAGTGGTCAAGCCGCTGCAACTACCGGACAATCTGTCTTCATAACCTACATATGTCCCTCACCTCCTCCCTGCCAACTACCTGCTGCTCGCCTTTTCCTGTATATGGTTTGGAAGTGCAATCGGTGCCGAGAATGAGCGTAGTGCGGCCTAATCTGCCTGGATTATGGTATTCTTGGCATTTCGTGGCCACTTCAGGTTTTCGAAACCAAAGCCACAAAGTACAAATTTCTCCGCTGGCCACACTATAACGAGAATGCAACAGCGGAGTGCGTAGCACGGCGTCAGCCACTCTATACTAAGTATAAATATTGTGATGACTGAAAGGCTCTCCAGTCCTCATACGTTACATGTTGCAGTCACGTGTGGGTCATTCGCGATTCTTGGGGACAGCATCAAATACGCTGTAGTTCCCGTTTCGGCGCCTGATTCTGGATCTCTCTCCTCTTCCGAGATCTCATTTGGCCCAAGCATAGGAAGTTTTTAGCGCCCGCCCCACCAACCTTCGTGGTCACAGGCCATCCTGTAGCGAAAACGCATCATTATTCGGGTCAAAGGGTTTGATCACAACGAGGGTGTGGCCGGGGCGGGCCGGCCACCTTCCCTGTAGTGGTGGTGCCGAACTCTCTGGAGGGAAGGAGGGTGGAAAATGTTTGGATTGCTGTAAGTCGAGCAGCTACGAAGCTATATACTGGGGGCATGTGATATAAGGACAAAAAGGGAACCAACCAATCATTTCATTCGACACGTGACGGCATACAGCGCTCAATCACTTTGATCACCGTTAGATATCAATCGTAAGCACGCCTACGCAACTCCGCCAGCTCCGCATTTGCATTAGTGTCATAGTTTGAACTTGTCACTTCAGACACAAGAACAAAACAGTGCTTCTGGGGCCTTGGCTTGCCATATTTACTAAATAATCTGTTCCCGACCACGCCTAAGAGAGTTACGAGGATGTAACCCACTAAATAAAGCCGTTTCAAGGCCCTATCACCCATACAAATCTGGATGGGCCGCTTTAATCATATCTGCGCCCTGGATTACAGAGATTAATTAACGAGTAAAGGTCTAAAGACAAGATGCTCACTTACCCTTTCTGCAACCATGTAAACCGCGTTCTGGATCCGACAGTCAGGGATGACGGGGAACACAGAAGCGTCAATAACCCTCAATCGTTTAACGCCATGTACCCTCAACTCCTCATCAACAACCCCCATCTCAATGTTTTTGGACAAACGACAGGTTCCACAGGGATCTAAAATAGTTTAGCAGATATCCAAATGGACTTACGTTCTCTGGATATAAGGGACTCAAAAAGATACATACGAAAGCCGGTCTGACTCCGCTCCAAAATCGCCTTCTTCATAGCCTCATCCGAGTGTCTTGGCATTGGCCAGGGATAATCTTCACCAACAATATCTTTGAAGCCTTCACCATTCGTAAGGATGTCGTCAATAAAGCGAACGCCTTCCCGGAGAGCAACTAGATCGAGGTCATTTGAGAAAAAATTTAGGTTGATGTTCGGCTGCTCCAGAGGGTCGGTAGAGTTGAGCTTGACAACTCCGTTCTTTGACAATGGACGGAGGAGATCGACAATAACAGTAAGCCAGTCGCCCGAAGGAGGCGTCGGGATGTGCCATTGGAAAGCGTCCGAGAACATAGGCTTTCAAGGTTAGCCGCAAAATGAATCCAGTTAAGCACACAGCCAAACTTACGACAAAGTCAATTTCAAAGTGTGGTTGTCCACCAGGTCCGAAAGGATCCACACCTCCATTACGTTCTTTCTCTGAAACGTACTCTTTACTTGTCATCAAATACTTGTCAATACGAGGAAGCCCAACCAACTCCAGAAGACCACTGCTCAACGGTCCAGTTTTATTCTTCCGGTATGCTGAGATGGCGCCATCATGCATAGGGCCAGCCCGTAGAATATGGCCGTCGAGCCCATAGCCATCCTTCAGCCGCCGGACATATGGCATGATGGGGTGGTCCAGTAAGTTCAAGCCGACGTGCGGGGACTTAACGATTGGTGCGATTTTATGAGTTGACAGTACATTTTCAGGTCCTATTCCAGAGAGCATCAGCAGCTTGGGAGTTTCGAAGACCCCGGACGAGATGATAATCTCTTTCTTGGCTTTGAAGGTAATTTCTTTGCCCCCAGGCGCGATTACAGTGACACTTGTGGCGTCGTGTCCGTCGAAGTTGATACTCTTTGAAAAGGTCGAGGCCATGACGGTAACGTTCGTCTTTCCTCTAATGTAGCAGGAACTAGAAGAACGAACGCCCTTGTAAATGGTGCTAATGCACTTGAAAAGGCCCTTCATAGTCCCGGAGTAGATATCATCCACAATCTCCTCCCCCTTGCTAAGCCAAGCAGTCTCCAACGCCTTTCGAAACGGCGCAAGCTCGGGCACCAGGTCAGAATGCGCGACATCAAGGGGCCCGTTCCGCCCAACTTTTGCAAGCCCAGGTGGATAGATTCCATCATCATCATGGTAATTAGCTGGCTTCTAGCGGTGAGTTTACTATCACCAATTGACACATTAACGTACCTTATCGAAATATTCCTTGCAGGCATCCCATGTCCAACTCTCTCCGCCGTACTCAGCCCAGTCATCAAAAGTAGCCTTACTTCCCCGGATCCAGGTGTAGTAATTGAGGGCGCTACTCCCACCAAGGACCTTCCCTCTGGTGTTCGGCTTCTCTACACGCTCGTAATCTGGCCTCGAAATCATGGTGGTCTTATAGCCCCAGTCGTACTCGCTGCCTCTGAGTTCAAAAGCCCTGGCTGGGGTGGTGATTTCAGGTATGTCTTGTGGGTTCCTGCGGAAATGATCTAAGCTGGGGCATCGAGAGTTTCACAGGGCGAAAGTGTTCCCTACCCTTTGCCGGCCTCAATGACTAGAATGGACACGTCCTGATTTTCCGCCAGACGACCAGCCACCACATTCCCAGCCGTGCCACCGCCTACGACAATGAAGTCAAATTCTTGGGAAGTTTCCAGAGACATGGCTCACAATGTTAAATTTGATAAGCAGAAGAATTATAAGAGTTGAAGATGTCACGGATGCTGATGTGTAATAACCTGGTTTTTACTTAAAGTATTCAGAGGTGAGGGAGTGGGATTATATTTCATGGCGAATGAAGCCCAAATGCTTATAAAGTATCTTACACAATCCCGAATCAAGCCGTATATAAGTGTATCACTCGAGCATGCAGACATCATGTTATTACTAACGTCTCGGCATCAAGGGATAAAACTTCTTAGATACTACGTAACGATGCATGAATAACAAATAGTCCGCGTATGGAGCCTCGGGAAGCACAAGATGGACTTTGCCCCAGTTTTATAAGTACAGGATAAATCTTGGCCCGGAACTCCCGTATCGGGTGGGTATACTAGCGTCGGAATCATGCTAGTATCATTGATGAGTAAGTAGGCTATCTAAAACTCCACAGTGAAACCATTATGCTTTATTCTGTTTCACTGTTTTCGTTGATGTCTTTGAACTCATCAGCAAGGAGCAGAGTTGCAAATCAATCAACTTAATCACTTGGACCCCCGATTGACATTGAATTAAAGGATGGCTTAGCAAGTGGTCGATTGAGCTAATTAAATTGAAGAAATACAGATTTGACTAATCCATATTAATAAGATTAATACGATTGATACTAGTGGGTAAGGCTGCCTATTTTAGGTAAGAGGGTCCTAAAACGGCTAGCATGGCAAATACTCGGGGTAACTAATTTTACTAGTGGCATCCTTACCAATCATCTTCGCACACTCCTAAAAAAAATTTCCAAAACAACACTGAAAAATACACTTTCAATTTGCTTTCAATAAAATCGTCCGTTAATCGCCACCTCCTGATTGAATTAAATTGGCAACTCGCCTAATTCAGGAAACCCCGATTCAATTGGATTGGTTAAATCCTGGCATTTAATGTCAACCAATATTGATTCCAAAGAGTGTATTGATTGGCAACCTTGGCAAGGAGTAGTGATTTCTTTAAGATTCTTCCCCTGTCTGCTCGATTGGAATGTTTATCAATGCCCGCATTTAGCTAGCGCCCCTGCCAACAGCCTGCTTAAAATCCCTCTCCAAATAGGGCACTGATATGCAGTTGGGTTCCCGAGGACGGAACATTGCTCTGTCAATCATTACGGTTCTCGACAGACTGGGGCGGGAAGCCCAAGAGATGTCAAGAGATTCTTCGGAACTTTTCTGTAGCAGCCAAACTGCTGGGTCAATAGCACCTCTGGTGGATTGATGATCGCAAGCGCTCTCGTTGTGGACATTGCAGTCCTTCGTTAAGCTGCCACCCCCACCCCCCCTTCCCCCCCGGGGTTATGCAGAACCATCTGTTGTGCTGAGCTGATTGGTGGATTTATCTTTTGTTGTCATATCATGTGATCCCCCC
>KV745664.1:0-10802 GCA_001692735.1 Lepidopterella palustris CBS 459.81
AGTAGAAACTAAAAAGTAATAATTTCTAGTTTAAGAGTAAAGCTGTAGGTTTTAAGATTATTTATATACTTAATAAATAATTAAGTAAACGCTATTACTAAAGAAGAGAAGTTAAATTAAAATTAAATAAAGTTTATCTATATAGTGTATCTCTAAATAAGCCTGTGTTCGCGGAAGAGGCTACTAAGTAGGTTAAGTATCTCTTTTAAAGTCTTACAGTGTTAAATAGTAAATACTAATAATTTATTAATTAAACTAAGAATAGTAAAGCGGGCTCTACTGTCTTTTTATTGCTATTTCTTTAAACTAGAATAGTAGTTTTTCTTCTTAGTCTTTTATGCCTCCTAAGCTTCCTTATTTCTTATCTTAATTTCTTTGGCCTTAGCCTGAGCTTGATGTGATGCCGTAGTATAGAACGGGTTGTCTAGTTAAATAGGAACTTCTTTAGGTATAAAGTCCTTATAGCGACTAGGGGGTTTAATAGAGCCATTTATAATACCTTAAACACCCTTACCGGCTAGAAAAGTATCTAAATACACCTGCTATTAAATAATATTTAAGCTATCTACCTATAAGGCCTAAATAGATAGTTTGTTTATAATTATAACGTTATAGGTACGCGTACGCGTTTAGTTACAAAAAGTTTAATTAAAAAGGACCTTTAAATTAAAAGAAAAAGAACACAGTAGGCTACTACTTAATTTCGCGCCTAACTATTAATCAACTGCACTAGTAGATTGTCTTAATAATTACTATATATAATTAGGAGTAATCCGGGCTTATAACCTAATAAATATAATAATATATTATATTGATTAAACTCTCGTGTAAGCTACTATATTGAATATTCTACATAAGGACGAGCTTGTGGTGCACGGACCAATGATGACTAAGCAAAGAAAAAACAGTGTGGAGGACTACCCTCTTCAACACAACTAGAGGTCTAAATTGAGGCCCTTAGTTCCCTTTAGCTACGCAAACGAGTACGTGTAGGTCCAAAGAGACGGTTTGCTGAGGTCGAGCAGATTCGGGCCTAAGAGACGTTAAGATATATATAAGTAGAAAAGGACGCAAAGAAGGCACGCCAGGAAGCCAGAAAGCTGGCTAGGAGAACTAGGGTAAAATCATTGTACTGCAATTGGATTAATAGTGTTGTTAAGTAATTTGAATGTATACTAATAAGGTGGTACACTTCTCTAGCTAACCCACTTCCTTGACACTAAGCTTAAATAGTAGTAACTAAGTTAATTGGAACTCTTTAAGCAGCCCTAGAAGCTAAAATAGGAGTGTACTAAGTTAGCCAATAACTTAGAATAAAGTTAAAACTTTGAATAAATGTATAGTACAAAACGAGCTAATTTTTTTGCCATTAGGTATTATTTGCTTAGTAAAAACGTTATATAGGCCATATTATATATACTTATAAACTACTACTTTTTCACCATTATTTTATTATTTAAGCGACTAGCTTAATAATCCAAGTATAGCTTAATAACTTAATAGATATTATACTACTTTAGCTTTAAAACCTTCTTGAAACCTTCTATGTCCATTGTTAACCCCTTGACTGCATCATCTATTGCTGCACTATTATGGAAAGTCTTTAGCTTAACTCTAATCTTGGCGCAGGCCGTTAAGAGCACGAGGACCCCAACTGTGATGGTGATTGGTTCACACACCTTGCAGCTCTTTGATTATATAGTGCGAATAAAGGACGAAAGCCGGGAAGCATGAGCTCTCTTTGTCGGATTGGAGCCGGTCCTTTGGGATTTATGGATATGGCAACTCGTTCGGACGTCGCAGGGATCGATTGGGAAATCCCATGAATACAGAGCTTGGAACTGGCGTATAATCATAAAAGCATGTCGAGGGGAGAACATTGAACGTTGTTGCTTAGACACAGTCGAATTTGGGCACCCGCGAGGCACCGATCTTGACTGCACAGCCACAGCTCAGAACTGCTGACTTCTAGGAAGCTACTAGTGCTAGTCTGGTTAGCGCCATCGGGTCGTTTATGAGAGCTTTCTTGAGTCCGACTCTCGCTTCTCCTCTCTCACCTTTGCACAGCTACCATTACTTTGGATAGACCACCTTCTCCCTGCGTAGGCTCGACTCCCGTGAACTTATTTTGAGTCCACAAGACTGCGACGCTACCAACTGACTTCTCGTTTCATACGCTTGGCGACGCCTTGCAAATGGCCACTACCGACTATTATAGCTTGAACCCCAAACGTCGTGGCATTCTAGGACATATTTCGTTCGGCGTGCACTCATACGAAACCTGGAAAAAGTTTTGCACGGCAATATTCGCACCATTTGGAAAAAACTCGTCTTTGATGATCCCGACCGAAAAGTATTGGGATATGGCTTAAACGCTGGTCATGAGGCTCTCAATATCTTCGAACACGGGGTGGAGGCGCAGGCTCCAGGCGCAGGTACTCATTTTGCATTCAATGCACCAAGTCGAGAGGCTGTAGATGAGTTCTTCGAGGCGGGTATTTGCAATGGGGGCAAGAGTAATGAGAAACCTGGGATACGGGAGGCGTACGGGAGGAACTATTATGCTGCTTTTCTGGTTGATCCAGATGGATATCGATTGGAAGGTGTGTTCCAAGACATAGAAGAGGACTGAAAAGGGAGGAAATGAAATATTGTGGCGTAGAGTTGGACTGGGCACATACGCTAGTCCTGATCTGGAATACGTGGAAGGCTGAGTATACTGCTGCGCCCATGTCTGGTCAACATAAAAGATGTCTCGTCTACGATATTCAGCGTTCCAACCAACCGCTACAACATTCTCAGCAGCACCGTCTACTTAGACAGCATCCAAATCAGGGTTTCCAGGCCCTGTCCTATGGGGAATCGTCAATCACGTCCAACTGCAACATCTCCTCTTTCAGCCATGGAACAGACAGTCGAGCCAGCTCCGATGACCACCTCCGAGAAAAATTCCACGTCTGGGGAAAATTTGTCTGAGGAAAATTCAACCTCCTCCCCAGGGAAACAGGCCTTTGCATCCGACCTCGCCGAAGCTGTATCCTCCTCTAGGAGAGCACTTGGCTACCAGAGCAAACCCTCGAATCCACTGCCAACATGCTTCTTCGAATTGAAGCCCACCGGTGACTGCAGTTTCAAGTTCAACTTCCAGTGGTGCTCTTATGATGGAGTTGTTATTGGGGTGACCGTTCATGATGTCGAAAAGTATCCAAAGGGGCATACATGGGAGGTGGTGAATACGGAACCGAAAACAAATCCTGCTCCGAGCTGGGTGGAGGATGTCTTGCTGAAACAGAAGGGTTGGGATGGATTGAGACTGCGAGAAATGCTCAAAGCCATGAACAATGGATTTTGGTGTCATTAGGGTATACGCCCCACGGACTATTCGCAGGTCAATGGAACTCAAGCCCCACTACATGATTTTAAAGCTGTAGATTTCTACGTAGGCTACGTATATACAGAAATACTTGGTGGAGCACCTTGAGCAATAGCTTAGCTGCAGTCCTGCCAATTATCACAAGTCTGAGGCCTCTGCGCGTTGTGTTGCGTTCTTCTTTGCCTGCTTCTTCACCCTACGTGTTAGCCGCCCTACCTACCCTCTCTGCTTCCCTTTGAACTGGTTGTGATACTTTAAGCCGTCCATCTCCTGCAGAGATCAAACCTCCCTTTTCAACAACCTGTTGGTTGGTTCTTTGACGCTTGCGCGGGCGCGTACCGCTACCTATGTTAAACGCAGGTTCTCTTCTGCTACTAAGCAAAGTACGGTATTTCTTTCTAGCGATCTGGGCAAGCATTAATAAAGAAATTCTCTTCTTATTAGGCTGCTTAATAATAAAGCTGCGAACCTGGTTTATTATTATCTGTAAGCCGCGCGACGCATTCGGTGTTCGTGGCGCTATAGGTTGTGGCCGTGGTAGTTGTGG
Source organism: Lepidopterella palustris CBS 459.81 (assembly GCA_001692735.1). Taxonomy (NCBI): domain Eukaryota; kingdom Fungi; phylum Ascomycota; class Dothideomycetes; order Mytilinidiales; family Argynnaceae; genus Lepidopterella; species Lepidopterella palustris. The sequence continues at coordinate 3,921 of KV745664.1, forward strand.
TGTTGCAGTAGCGTCGCAGGCAGTAGCGCACATGAATATATTATGGTGATTTAACGTCATTACCTAGTTAATACAGCCTTGGAATTGTACAGAATAAGGTTAGTCTTTACCTATCCTGATAGCATAGATAAGGACTTGAATATAGCTGTGCGACTTTGGTGCAGAGTATGCAGAATACGCTGCGCGCAATTGTGAGCTTAGTGAAACAGCGCGCCAACTCTATGACAGTCTATTCGATCGATATAGAATAGAAGCATAGCCTTCTAGTGCCGATTAAGTCTCCTATTACTGCTAGGCCTCTGCATTTGCTCTTAATGCTTGCTCCGCTCCTCCTATTTCTCGTTATTACAAATATCTTTTTGGGGGTTTCTGCCAATTGGTAGTACAAATCACGACCAGATTTGTCTCCACTAACCCTAAATATCACCGTTTCAGCCACTTCTGAGTTATCACCAGGCCTCATCTTAGTCGCCCCATACTCGGGCGTTAGTTGGGATTCACCTCTCACCCACGGACCTCTCCAGCCAGGACCTTACATATTCACCTCAGGCGGCGAGCTCGTTTGGTCCGGATTTGGGTATGTTATAGGATTTGTAGCGAATTTCCAAGCTGCAAAATGGAAGGGCGAAGACGTCCTCTTTGCATTTGAGGCCAGCAGAATTACCAAGCATGGACACGGTCATGGTCATGCTAAGGTTTTAAATCGGAATTAAGAAACCATTAAGGAAGTAAGGGGTGGTAATACTGCGTTGCTTGATATACACGAATTCCATGTAGTGGGCGAGAAGACAACGCTAGTCGAGAGCTATAACCCTGTTCCTTTCGATCTAAAGAAATATGGGGCGGGACCTAAGTCGCAATGGATAGTCGATGCTTTGTTCCAAGGCAAAATTTTTTTTTTTTTTTTGGCTGTGGAATCTGAATATACTGACTCGTACAATCAGAGATCGAAATCGATACAGGTCGCCTTCTGTTCCAATGGAATAGCCTTGATCATGTGCATCCGGATGGTAAAATACTAGCTCTTCGGAAACTGGAGGATTTCCTCGCTGATATCATCACCATAGAATCTGTAGTCTCAATAGCTTCATTGAAGTTTGGAACTGGTCACAACAGCTCGGACGCTCTCGATTACTTCCACATCAATTCTGTGGACCGCGACGAGGAGCACAACTACTTGGTCTCTGGCCGCCACACATCAACAATCTACAAGATCAATAGCACGTCAGGGGATATAATCTGGCGCCTAGGTGGAAAGAACAGCGACTTCGCTCTTGGATCCGGAGTAGATTTCGGGTTCCAACACGATGCCCGTTTCATATCTCGTTCTGAAAACGGAGATATTCAGACAATCAGTTTCTTTGACAACTCTGGCCCACAGCTCAAGGGGAAGACTGGAGAATATATCAACAAGTCCAGCGGTAAACTCCACTCGCTGAACACCAAAACTTGGACTGCCACCCTCGTTCAAGAATTCCCAGCTCCTAACCATATCTTCGCCTTCTCTCAAGGCGGTACGCAGATCCTACCCAATGGAAATGCATTTGTGAGCTTGGGATCCGGGGGCGCTGTTACAGAATTTTCGCAAATGGAACCGTGATTTTCCACGCTTACCTGGAAAGCGGTGACCTGGACGAATGGTGACGTGCAAAACTATCGCGGATTTAGATTTAATTGGACAGGAATTCCACATGAGAAGCCAGCTATTGTGGCGTTGGCACATGGAGAAAGTACCATGGTGTACGTGAGTGGGAACGGAGATACTGAGACCATATTTTGGGAATTTTTTTGGGGTTGATAGTAAAGGGAGGGAGGTTTTCTTGGGCGAAAAGCCTAGAGATGGTTTTGAGACCTCGTTTAATGTTTGGAGCGGTTCGGATTGGACAGGCTTTTTTGCCGGTCGTTGGGCAAGATGGAAAAGTTTCGCAGAGGACCAAGACCGTTCGCGTCAAGCCGTATATTTATCCGTATGTACCGGGAAGAGATGATATGTTCCTTGGGGGGACTTCACAGGTATTACTTGAGACTCGCGGGGTAGAGATATAATAGGTATCAGGCGCAGAGCGATAATGAAGCCAAAAAGCGCCAAAACATATTCCAACTCCAAATCCGTAACTTCAGAGCAATTATTCATTCAACCCGGTCATTGATTTTGACCAATCCATTTGCTCAGTTTGCGGAAGCAACCAGTCCCCAATAATTGGTGGGTGCAGAAACAATCATTCAAGTCTGTTAGCTTGTTCCACGATTAGTATACGCCCCAGGAATCGAGTAGTCCATGACTATCATCTATAGAGCACAGGCTGCGCATTGATTTGAACGCTTAAACGAAGTGGCGATGTTGCTGAAGTATGGGATTGTCCAAGTTCTAAGACCCGCTGCCGCAGGATCTCAAGGTGCTCCTCTCTGTCAAATATAGAGTGTCCGTGTGCATCGACTCGTATTCACGTAAAGGCCGGAGCGAGGCGCGCTGATTCAGTGGGCACGACTCCCTTTGTCGATGTCGCTATATGGTAGACGAAGAGCGCTTCGGGTCAGCCTATGCGCGGAGCGTGGGATTAACTCAGCAAGCTCAGACGTGATTTTGATTGGAGCGGATATCGTATCAGACCGTGAACAAGTTAACTAACTCTTTGGCTGCTCCGTCGAAATCACGTCCGAGGCACGTATATAGAATTTATTAAGCGCGCACCCGAATTAGCACTACGAACAAGTGCAAACATTTAAGTTACTCCACAAAACGCAATATTCTTTTTAAAAGGCACTTAATTATATAATAAAATTAAGGTTTTCCAAAGACGTAAATTTTCTGATTTACTAACTACTCTCGAAAATAATCAATTTCTTTAGGGTACAAAAACCACGCTTATGAAACGGAAGGATACCTATATTATATAATATACAGTTAGCTAGTAAATATAAAATTTATATAGATTCGCGATTATTCGCTACTAGAACCTATTGCTACTTTGTAAACATGTTGCCTTCGCGTCCTGCCCCATAATTATAACCGCGCCACGTACTCTACCAGCGAACTACCACTTCCGCGTCGCCTCCGCTGCCAGCGGACGCCTAATCGTGGCTTATCTCTATCCGAGATAAAGCAGGTCTTCCCTCTAGTAAGCAGCCTCGATATTCGCTTGGCGGATATATCCATCTGTGTCGGCGCGGGCGTCTGAGAGTCGATTGAAGTTGTATTCATGGTGGGGACAAGCGGTTAAATCGCAGACCATCGACGGTTTGGCGGAGCCTCTTACTCCTCCCTGCGGGCGTATACGTAGCTGACATGCTAATCAATAATAAAGAAGGTTCTGCTAATCAATTTGGTAATAATTTGGATGGCATAACTGCTGTGGAAGGATAGGTCAATTTCAAAGTTTATTGACTGCCTGACAAAAATTGGCTGTGCTGCTTAACCAGACCACAGAATTTGACTGCCTGTTTAAAAAGAGTTTAGCGCCTATCGGCGAGCGCATGTTTAATTCTCCGTTACAAACGACAGGGGGTCAAATTTTCTCGGTCCGAGCTCGCCGGGTTTACTCACAAGCCGCAGTAATCCTTCCATGTCAGATACTCATTCTGTTCGAAGAACACTGGGCGCTTAGATGCCGCCTGGCCATACACAACCCTTCCTTCCTGCAAGCAATCATGCAGTACCCTTGAAACCGTTATTTGAGCCTCCATTGGCCAGCGCTTCTTCTCCAGCTGTTTAGTTCAGTGTTTCAGTCGTGCTGTGCCGCAATGTTGGGACCTCCTCAAAACTCACGTCGCGTGGTTATGGCGAGTATAAAATCCCACAAGCATTGGGGCGAAGCCCTCGTCAGCACCAGACTCTATGCCCATGAGGCTTAAACTATTTTATTTCGGAGATTGTTCTAATTGATGGACTTTCAGGTCGTTGAAGTTTTTCATTCCTTTTGGGATTACCTTCGTTCATAATTCCTTCCTCTTGTTTTCACATCCAATTTTTCGGGCGGCTGTGGGAATGGGTAAACATCGATGCTCAGATCTCGAGGGCCTTCAGGTTGTTCACGAGCCGCACAGCACTTTAGAAGTCAATGTTCACGATCAGGATACACGTAAAGAGGCCGTGAACCAGACGCAGGAAACTTTCGATGCCCTTCATTACCCTGAAAATTTTGCGACTACTAGCTCTCCAAGTCCAACCAGACTCCTTTTTGGAGTACGGAGGAAGGTTTTCTTCATCTCCATCGCCGTTACGTTGATAGTTGTAGCCGCAGTTGCAGGGGGGGTTGCAGGCGCTCTCACAAAGAAATCAAATGCCACTACGCCGCCTACAAGCAGTCCTTCTCCGTACGCGACAGCGCCATCTGCCACGGCGCCATCTCCCTCAAGTACGACGTATCCAATGTCTCCGAACTCAAAGCTTGCTGCGATCGCGTGGAATGACACAAACGGCGTCACATTTCAGCGTTTGTATTATCAAAACACGAATAATGCCATTAGTGAGTCCGCGTGGAACTCCTCTGGCCAGGCATGGTATGTCAATGGAAATGTTATTACAAATGCGAAGAATGGAACCGCAATAGCTGCGACAGTTACCGGACCGCCGGATTGGCCGTTCGTAAGTTCTACATTGACGACAAGCACAAACTACATGTGGAACTCGTTAACACTTTACAAGCAAATTACAGTCTACATAATGAACGAAGCCGGTACAATCACCGAGAGGAACTTTAACTCAGACAACACCTGGTCCGACGGCCCGCTCACATCAGAGAACATCCGTGCGTCCCAAAACTCCTCACTCACAGCCGTCTACCACCGACATACAGACTGCCCGCTTTGTCCAAACACACAGTTGTTGATATACCAGAATGAGACAATGGAATGGAACTTGGGAAACGAGACGGCAAGCGGCTGGGTGTGGAGAAAATTGCCAGCCAATCCAATCGCTGGATCTCCATCTGCGTTGTCGCTTTATTCACAGCCTTCGAATTTCACGGCGCAACTCAGATTTTGGTATCTATTCCCGAATCCTTCAGGCAACGATAACGTCGTATGTGGACTTGATTGGACTGTGCCAGCAGAAGATGCCGAAGCCGGTAAGACGAGAGAGCCGAGAGCTCTGAAAATATCTCCAAATGTTTGCTGACTCTTAATTTTTAAGCCGCGAACGGTAACTGGGCCAATCGCGAGTCAAACTGCCTAAGCAAGGCAGTTGTGCCCTCCACCGCTTCAATCGCTTCGTTCACCTACGGAACAGCAAAAAACGGTCTCAACATATTCATGGATATTCTCAATAGCAACAGCAACAAGGGAGTCACGAACCAGCCCTGGCTTGGATCTAATGGCGGCTTTTGGGCTGACGCTCAAACGCCTTTTGTTATGTCGTCAGTCGATGCTAACTCTCCATTGGCTGCAAATGCAGAGGCTCACGTGTTTGGATTCGTTGACGGGAAGGTTAATGAGTTTGTTCTTGCCATTGACGGCGTGACATGGAACTTAGTTGGAGGTGTTGCTACGTAGTCAACATGTTTCGTAAATTAGAGAAATACACAATATATATATATATTATATTATTAATATTTCAAGTGTTTAATTAATATAATATTTTAAATAAAAATATAAAACCCCGAAAAGTATATATAATATAAAAGTATATATAAAGTGAAAATTTTTTATATTTAAATAATTAATTTAACCTAAGTATTATAGTAATAACTTATAACTACTTTAGTATAGGCTAGTTTTTTTTCTAGCTATTTAATTCTATATAGTCTATATATTATATATAAACTACCTTTTTTATTTAGTTATTTTTAACCTTTATACATTTTAATTCTTTATATAACAATATAAATCTTACCTAGATCTTAACTTTGCGAAAATCTGCTTAGGTCCCTTCGAGTGAGCGTGGCCGCCTAAGGGTGAGCAACAGCAGCACAGGCGTCAATGCTAGCCGCTTATTTGCTGAGACCAGAGCGTACCCACCGGGTGTACTTGCCATCATATGCCGGCTGGGCCCTTTTCCGGCCGACCGTTCCTAAATTAATGCCGTCCAGGAAAGACGATGCCGAAACATGATGCCTCTACCATATCTTTGCCTCGGGGCGCAGTCGGCCTTGCTTGCTGAGCTCACTACTTACCCTCTATCATGGGTAAAGACTGACGTTTCCTCAGCTTTTTCAATATATATCCAAGCCTTTGCAACGGGAAACTCGTGAAACGGCCTCCATACCCTTCTCACCAGCATCACGACCCTCTTTTACCATGGAGTGTGCTCCTTTAGGGGTATGCAGGCCTCCCCTTGGAGCCGGCTGAACCGGGGAAATCCAACTAAAAAGTTAGCTAAGCCTATTGCTACCTGCTGCCCTGAAACTCCGCCTTAACTAGGACCAAGTCCTCCAAGGACAGCATATATCACCTATTCACACCATCCGTATTCTCAACCACCTATCCGCTTCACCATCCTCGCCGGCAATCGTCTCCCTCTGCCCAGTTGTCGTTTTCATCTGCTTATACTAAGGCTCAAGAAGCCTTCCGGTTCCTGGACCTGCCGCTTGATATTAGATGGATAGTTTATGGCGACTGCCTAACTGTCGAACTGGCACGGATCTACAGCGGCCTAGTATTGAACTAGCTAGGAGCTTCTCGTAGGTTCTTCGCCACTTCTTCTAAACTGTCCTTTGCCACTACTTCTCTTCTTCGCCACCACTGTCTCTCTTCTTCGCCACTACCTCGACTGTTCTTTGCCACATTCTCTTAGTATATATAGAGCCCACTTTCGTAGAAGCAAAAGACAAGGAAGACAATTTGAACTCCCGACCCAAACTGCTCGGGCCAGTTCAACACTAACCAACGGCAATGAACCTCTTGTCCCACGAGGCAATCTGAACCCACTTCCCAGACTGCGATATT
>KV745665.1:0-10779 GCA_001692735.1 Lepidopterella palustris CBS 459.81
AAAGGACAGTTAGGAAGATGTGACAAAGGACAATTAAGAAGATGTGGCAAAGGACAGTTGAGAAGAAGTGGCAAAGAAGGAGTCTACTAGAAACTCTTAGTCAGTTTAATACTAAACAAACTTTAGATCCGTGCCAGTTCGACAGTCTCTCATGTACATTTAGTACCGGCGTTCATAAGCTTGGCACCAAGCTGTGGACGTCAACGTGTGAAGGGATAGTTTTCGAACTCCAACTAGTTACATTAACATAGGCCTTAGTATTAGTATATACTAAACAACACGTTAACATGACGCCCAAAAGGCAGCAGCAGCAAACACAGCACCAGATCTTCAAGATACGAGCACCGAGTCGCAATTATGTAATCATATGCTTTCCACAATAGATTCGGATACGGGTGTGGCCAGGGCTTGGGGTGACCGAGCACCAGGGAACCCAGCTTATTCCATCGTCGATCCGGAGTCACATCAGAGATGAAAAATCTTTTTGGTCGGGGACTGCCTCGGTCGGGTGAACTTCCCATAGGGATAGGTGGCGCCACGCCTGACCCTCAGGTTCTGTTCATGCCGTATAGCCACTTTTCTGGATGGCTAGGACCCGTCTTGGTTTCATCAATACTACTACCAACACTTCACCCCGGACACGACGTAACGGCGAGCGTCCCATCGTCCGGGTTCGAGAATAGACTTTCTTGGGTGGGGGCGTTCTACCCGTCCCAGCGCAGCGCTAGTCATTGTGTGCGGGACTGGTTGGTCAGAGTGGCAAAAATGGTGGAATGGATAGCAGTCACTACACTGGGCTTTTCTTTCACTTGACTCGGTGACCATTTTGTCACTTGGAAAGCCAATTCTATTGGTTGGAGCAAACAGACGACGATTTGGTGGAGCAAATCGCGATTTGGATGAGTAACCAAAACAGGTCCTTACGCCTCTCAAAAATTGTTCTCTTCCCCGATTTCATTGTGACGTTTCCTTGACCAAAAATTGAACAAATATCGAATTATATGTGTTGTGGCATATTGCATCCAAGCAAAGATGATTGTGATCCACCATAACGGCTCGCAGGCACGGCTCGCAGTCAGGGCTCTCAAGCTCAGCTCGGCTCTATGCCAAGCTCAACTCGGCTCCATGCCAAGTTCGGCTCGGTTCCATACCAAGCCATCTCGAAGAATGTTGCGTGATTTGACCCTGCAGGAGATTTACTGTACGCGTGTTGGGAACATGCCGATACCGCGGGCAGAGAGTTTAAAATGTCAAATCGCGCATCTCCAAGTGGCAATAAGTGCGATGCCTGTATTACATGATCTTTGCCTTCGACTTTGGATCAGCTTTGCATCCTGACTCGAAGCTCAGTCTCCTCCATACTTTCTCACAAAGAACAAACAATGGTCACTTTCCTCTTGAGCATATCAAGCTCACTACAGCCGTTGCTCCCTCTATTAAGGCGTCATAAATGAAGTTTGAGTTGCCTTTTCTACAGTAATAGGCCTGCTTATGGAACGCTGCAGCAAGAGCCTTATCAAGACGACAATTCCAAGCCCGTTGGCCATCTGCCTATAAGGCTCCCTGGATTGCTCGGCGTTCAAGGCAGCGTGCAGGATTAATCGATGCTATAATAATGTATTTAAAAATAGGCCGTCTCCTGCAGAGCTTTGTTGGAGTAATAGGGCTAGCACGTCAGCGTTGAGTAGTACTTTGAGAGGGCCCTAATTACGGTGCAATCTGGCGTTGCGAGAGGCCTACATTGTTAAAGAGAGAGAGAGAGAGAGAGAGAGAGAGTTTGAGTTTGAATGCGTAATCGTTCATCTCGGGTAAGGTGGTGGAAACGGGTGGAAATGGCCATTTTTCCAATATCTGCAATTATTACTAAATAGGGGAATATACCCACTTTTCTTGTGGGGTTTCACAAAGGTTCAATGCTCGGTTATGAGCACTGGCCTGATCAGCCCGCATCGGAGGAGACGAGAAGCGGAAGTGCGCCACCGGATGCACAAGTGCGCCACCGGATGCACATCCGCACAATCCGGTGGCCTGTGCAGAGGCCGTCGGATGAAGCTGATATGCAAGGGGCACCCGATATCCAATTAAATGCTAATCAGCAAACCAGGACATGGGAATAAGTTCGAATGCGTTACGATATATGGGGCCCCGCGCCAAGGGCAGGGCTTGAAAATCAGGTCACAGCGGCTGGACCCTTTGTCCGTTTGTTCACAGGCCGCAAGTTCTTAAGTTCTCAAGATTTTAACAGAGTGCATTTTCTCACGCTCATCGTCCTCTTCCCCTCTCCCTGTGAATACATTTTCTCTCTATTTGCACTTGAACCCGACGACAATCAGAGCACTGCGAATATTTCTCGTTCAGAAAAATGGCAGTCACATCGGACCCAACCACTTGGCCTCCACCAAATTACGTGAATCCGCACACCCGCGTGCCTCTTATCCTAGGCGTAAATGACACCACTACCACTCTCATGGTTATTTTTATTGCCAGCCGTTTGTATGGTCGATCCATCCTGAAGAACGGACTTGGTACAGACGATTATATCATGGCTATTGCTGCGGTGCGTACAATGCAGTCAATCCTAAATCACATGGCTGTTGCTGACATGATATCAAAACAGGTTGTCGCTCTGAGCATGGGCATCCAATGCGCTATTACAACACGCTACGGAAATGGACATCACCTTTATGATGTCAAGCCGGAATGGGTAATACCATATGGACAGGTACGTTGCCGTCGCCAGACACTTGGGTTGGCATGCCCATTTTGGCCGTCGCAGATATATAGAGGTTCTCACATTTAGCCTAGTTAACTCTGGCAGTGAACTCAATGTTCCCGACAGCTGTCAGTCTCACTAAAATATCTCTATGCTTAACCTACCTCCGACTATTCCCATCGCAAACAAATAGATGGTTCTGCTACGCCGTAATCACGTATCTTACATTATGGTGCATTGCCATCACCCTTACAAATGTTCTACAGTGCATGTAAGCACAGGTGTGCGCTTACCTTATAATACCATGCGATAAGAATACTGACCATTGTTTCTATGCCGCAGACCAGTCGCTTCATACTATGACCCTTCCATAACGCATAAGAGATGCATAAATTGGAAAGCCTCGCTGGTCAGCACCGCCGCGTTGAATAGCACTAGTGATCTCGTTGTGTATCTCTGGCCAGCACTGTATGTTTGGAATATTCAGCTGCCGTGGAGACAGCGAGTCGGACTTATATTCGTCTTTTGCGCCGGTGTAGTGTAAGTGCCCGCTCTCACCGTTCGCTAGCCATTGCAGACATTCAGCCGATCCACGGGGAGGTGTGACTGTCTCTCCGGCTACTTGTTTCAATGGTATTTTTACAAGGCTGATCACCGTAGGGTCTGCGCCGCCGGACTACTTCGTCTCTACTGGTGCACCCTCTATTTTAAGGCTTGGGACATCTTCTGTGAGCTCCCCAGCCCCGCCCCTTGCCCAGCCCTGGCACACTAACCCTTACATCTTCTTCCCAGGGGTATCCTCCGTAATCTGGACTCTCAACTCTGTCGAAGTAAACGTAGGCATTATCTGCGGTTGTCTCTCGGGCATAAGACCGCTCCTAGCCCATTTCTTCCCTCGCTTCTTCAGCACCACCAACTCCAACCACACTGGCGCCTCCAGCGCGCGGAACCCGCATTCGCAGTCTTTTCCTTTCCAATCTTTATCCGGAGGCGCGAGAAGCGGGCCAAGAAGGCTCTCCAGTGAGGAGGATCTTGAGACGCGAAATTATGCTTGGGCGAGTACAGGGAAGCCGAAGGACGAAGTGGATTTGCATAACGGGGAAGGAATCGAGGTTATTACCGCCGTAGATGTGGAGAGTTGGAGTTCCAAGGGAGGGGGGAGGAGGAATACGGATGTGAGTAGTGAAGAGTTAATAATTGGTGGGGGAAACTAGGCGCAATACTTGATTTGGGTAGCTGGTTATTCATTTCTCTTCTGCACCAAAATTCACTTTCCTTAAAATCTCGTATCAATAGGGATTAATACTACTTGCCCATCATATCTTGCTTGATGGTCCCAACAGGGGCTATTCATCCGGGTCTTATGTCAGACAGGACCTCTTGAACTAAGCCGATGGGTGGAATTTTTTTTTTCTTTGTCATCATATTATGTGCCCCTTAGTATATAGCTTCGTCGCTGGTCAACTTACAGCAATCAAAAGACATCCAACACCTCCCAAAGTTCAACAGAACCAAGTATTGCCACTCAAGTGTTCCTTCATGAGCGTTTACATTACGAAGGCTTCTTACGCACCAACGTGCCATATTGTCCCTGTCCTTATCAGCTCCTCGGCAAATCTCAGTAGAATGAACTCCCTCTCTGAAGGGGTATGCGTCTGAAGCCTGCATGGTTTTTTTTTTAATTGTCGTCCCCGGAAAGGTGCAACCGAGGACGCCCCAGCGCTTACGAGCGCTTCGTTATGCGCATCGCGGCGCAATTTGCCGACGACCTGGTAACCGGCCGTGCCTCTTATCCAACAATGTCTTGTCGCGCCGGAATCCGTCGCGTTTGCGATGCCGTATTCTCCCGCACTCGAGTATCTGTCCCCTTTCCTCATAAAGGACAAGGTTACAAGCGTTCACCTGGCACATGTATTAGTCATCGACGGTGCAATCGCACGACGCTTCTTGCATATGCTGTTTGCTTGTTTTTATTTCGTTTTCTTCACCTGTCACCGATTCCTCAGCCTTCCCTTGAATCCCCAAGCCAAGATACTGAGCCATATTGTCCTCAAACCTCACTATCAAGCGAGATTCTGCTTGATCGTAGAACAGGTGCCACCAAAGCCCTTGGGAAGCTACCAGTTCATTTAATGTCTACGCTCCGCTGCGTTCCCAACTACATCATCTACTCCGATTATGAAGAGGATATTCAAGGTCATGATGTCTGCGGTTTCCTCAATGGGGTCAACGGCACACTCAAGAACACGGTGCCAGAGTTCCAGCTGCACAACTATCTCCAAGCTCATGGAAGAGTAGCGTTGAGCATCACGGTGTAATTTGGAAGCGGCCCCACCGGTGCGTTGGAACATCCGGGCTGAAAGCTCGATAAATGGAAGTTTTTGCCTTGATGGACAAGGTGCTACGCTATCGGCTGAACGTAAAGTGGTTTGTATTTATCGAGCCGGATACGTATATGATGTGGCCGAATCTGTTGGAGTACCTCTTGAAGTTTGAAGCGAGCAAGCCATACTACATTTGCAAGCACATGTACATCGGCGACGTGCTCTTTCGCTCATGGTGGATCCGGGTTCGCTCTCTCAAGGTCACTGTGCGCAAAGTCTTGGAATACTGGAACACTCATGTAGATGAGTATGAGCAGAACACAAATAAAGAGTAAACGGAGGTTATAGTATTGGGAAAGGCTTTGAGGAATGTTTACATACGGCTTTTTTGGGCATTTCCTCATTGTTGAACTTATAAAGGGTCTTATTCGGCTGCGGCCAATAAGGCCTGTCTTTATGGTTTGACGCTCATTTTCAAGGCGATTCTCTGTCGTCGCTGCGTCAAAAAATCACCAAGATCAACAGGAGATCTTGATGCTTTGCTCCAATAACGTATCACCACATGCGTTAAGAGGAAATGCGCTTGTTGTGGGAGTTAGAGCAGGATTGACACCGCTGGGTCTAGGGCTCCGCTGTTATCATGCGGCACCGTGATGTGTTTAAGGCGTTCATCCTCCCTCAGCTTCATGCCGAGCGCGACAATTGGGATAATTTGTCAATCGGCACCGAGTATAGCGATGAGGCATTGGCGACGCTCTCAACTGAACAGAGGCAGTCTCTTTCGCAGACGGAGAAAGAAGCGCAAGAGTCATTCCAGGAATGGGATACACGTACGGGCTGCTCCCCCTCTCTCTCTGCCATGCTTTTTAGGAAAAATTGCTTGAAGGCCAATCAGTATTTAGTATTTAAGAAAAGTAACAGGGAGGGGGGCAACCCGTACATGTTACCCCCTTCTAAACCCAGTTGTCTTCAATGCTCGCATGCTGCTGGGAAATGTTCCATCTGAAGCGAGACAAGGTAAGGTATAGGGCGGAACTCACAGTGTTGGGAGTATTCGAACGAAGCCGGGAAATGCATTCGTTCAGAAGCCGTCGAGGAAGGACGCGGTCCAAGCTCTCAACATGCCAGCCCAGTCCAGTCAGGCTGGATGATAGAGATGGACCAGTCATACGATGGGGACGATGGAAATGATTGGGTTACTTGAAGAACAATGGAAGCAACATCCAGAGCCTAGAATTGGTATCAATGCGGTAATTTACCCCGGAACATGATCTACCGAGTTCACAAAGGTAATGACTCGTTAGGTAGGGGGTGCAATTGCGATGAAAAGGAACAGCCGTGCGAGCGGGCATTTTAAGTATTGTTGGCTAGGGCGTTTCAGCTTTAGTAACGCCACATTGCGGCGACGCATTGGCATATACAAGGGGGATAAACATACGGGGCCGTCCCCCTCCCTGTCGTCCTCTAAGGAAAAATCTCTTAAGGACGAATCAGCATTTAGTAATAAAGAAAAGGAACAGGGAGGGGCATCGGCTCCTTCAAATAAACAAGCGGTTCCATGTTTGCATGAGCTTTTAGCTGACAAGCATAGACTCCTCTGCATTCACTTTATGATGCTCCATACGTGGTCATCGGGAGCGGAGTGAAAGCGATCGGTCGAGCGAACATAAGTGTCGGAATAACCAACACCATGCAAGCCAGTCTCCAATATCGTTCTGACAGTTTCTTGTTGTCACACGCCCCAACGCCAATAATACCATGAAATCCTCGTACCCGGTCGCTCAAGCATCAAGGTGCATGATACCGCCGACACCCTTGGAACATACAACAAACTCAAAAACCGCTCAATGCTTCCCCTTCTTGCCCTTCGCCTTCCCTGCTGCATTCGCGGGTCCGCCCACCTCCACCAGCACCGCATCGTCATTGCTACCCTGTCCCTGCGCCTTCATGCTGCCAATACTCCGCACCAAAATTTAGTGCAGGCTTGGCAGTAGCTTAACCGTCTAGCTCTTTCATGAATGAGGAAGAGATGTCGGCTTTGCACTTCCACCACTTCTTTTCGGTCGCGGCGGTGGGTTGCAGTTCGGTGAGACGAGTGCGGATGTGGGCATTTTGGGCCATTTCGCTGGCGGATTGAAAGATGGATCGACCTCAGTTCGGGTCGAATGCGTTAGCATTTATGCACATATCAATTATTAGCCTTTTTATATGGGTTGTGTGGTGGGTGACGGGATGAATGACAGGAGGGAAAAGGAGAAATGCAAGACGATGCAAGACGGAGGACAAGGGGAGCATGCCTCGTTGACAACATCCTGGATATCGAACAAAAAAATCCGGCCTTGTTGGTCATAGCTGAATAAGATCCTTTATAAGTTCAATATAACACCCCCGCCCCCCCCCAACCCAGAGGGAGCGGCAAAAAGCGGTTGCTGCATTTTCCGTAGTCAGCTGCTCAACACTGTCGGACTTTGTATAGTAGGGAGGAAGGTGGAGAAAGCCATTCATTGCTGTAAATTGAACAGCTACAAAGTTTATATACCAGGGGGCACGTGATATAATGACGAAGAAGGAATCCACCAATCAGCTCAGTTCAACAGTAATTGTAAAGCACCTGGCGGAATCGCACTTAAACAGGAAAGCCGGGAAGATGAATTCACCTTACCTCCGTTGGATTCACGTAGATACTGCAGACATTGATTGGAAACATGATGATTGAGAGGTAAGTCGCGCTACCAGCCATTTAATAGATTCTGGAAAGAGGGCCAACTCAATGTTCTAACTCAGAACCCGGCCCATACCAGACAACATGCTCAGACTTACCCGTCGAGTTTCCATCAAACGGCACCGCCAAATCCTTTTCGCCCGACAACTCCCAAACACCGATACCATTCCCGCTCTTAACCACCGGCTTCCAAATGCCATGGTCGTTCTCCAAGCCCATACAATGCCAGTTCCAGCCTGTAAAAGCAGACATTATCGCTCTTCCCGGTGCCATCTGGATCAAATGCGAAACCAAGGTTCACCTTGATAAATCGCACCCACCTATTCCTTTGCCTCAGTAAACGGCTTTAAACTTCCCCTTCTCGTTTTTAAGATAACACACGTCCCCTCTCCAAGTCAATAGAACAGTACATGATCCATCTTCTCACTATGTTCATAATCCAACGCAAAACCTCTACCTTCAATCTCACTCCAATCAAACCTTCCAATCCCTGCTTCCCAAACCTTAATCTGGAACACAGGACTAAACAGTCCCTTCCCATTCTTCAGAATCGCAATCACTTTCGTTCCCGGGCGATAGCAGACAAGATGGTCCATCTTACCACTGTGATCATAGTTAAAGAGGAAGCATTGGTCATAGACGTCGATCGTGTCGAATCCGCCGATGCATACTTTGCTCTTGTTTGTGGGGCGCGTGTAAACGAATGTGAAGACGTTTTTGGTGGTATCGTGCGCGATGATGGATACATAGCCTGTGCCTGAGCCGTAGAAGACGATCCGGTCTTGTTTGCCGGTGTAGTTGTAGTCGAGGGTGCAGGCGCGGAAGCGGTCGATATGGAAGAGCTAGACTTAAGTAATGGTGTAGCACCAGAAGGTGAGAAACTGGCCTTCAGATCACAGCCACCGATTCCCTCTCCAGGATACAACTGCAAATACACTGGTTTGAACGTATCCAAACTCCTCTCCAATATCGAGATATACCCGCTGCCTGGCCGGAAACAGACCAGATGGTCTCGCTTACCACACCCATTGTAATGGAAATCGAGGTTCCGATCACGAACATCGAGCAGGTTGTATCCGCCGATTCGACTAGGAGTTGACATGCTCTAGTATATAGGCTGAAATTTGAGA
This sequence comes from Lepidopterella palustris CBS 459.81, assembly GCA_001692735.1. Taxonomy (NCBI): domain Eukaryota; kingdom Fungi; phylum Ascomycota; class Dothideomycetes; order Mytilinidiales; family Argynnaceae; genus Lepidopterella; species Lepidopterella palustris. The sequence continues at coordinate 8,890 of KV745665.1, forward strand.
CCAGTAGAATCACTATGAATCTACTATATAGCATGGTTGCAAGATTGGGATCCTCTTTCGTCTACGTTTTGGCTTGGGTATCTGTGTCCTTGAGCGTGGCGATGACCTCGTCGTTCGTTACGGATCCGACGACCATATCCAATTTGATGCGAGATCAAGGCTTGCGTTGTTGACTGCTTCGTCACTTCGGCGGGCATATCTTTCCCGCTGCGATTTGTTGATTCAATAACCCGCACAAGTAGACAATCGCGGTTGCTTGGCTGTAGAATATCATCACTTTCTGTTGAACTGACCTGATTAGTATTGATCAATATTTGATTAGTATTGATTAGTGATGATTACTATTGATCAGTATTCATTTGACTAAGAGCTTCCTAGTGGATTCTTTGCCACTACTTGTACGACGGTTCTTTGCCACACTCCTTCATATATATATATAGAGTTTCTTCTATCATCAAATAATAGACAAGACACTCAAGACATTCATTCAAAGACACTCCGCTCCTTCCTTCCAAAGAGCCCGACACTTTCGCGGCTTGGGGTTGGAGGTGTTTTGCTATGAAGCGCTTAGCACAACCGTCGACCATGCATCTGGCAAGACTCCATTAGTGCCTATTCTTATCTCAACCCTTCCCCTCTTGCCCACGTCTCGACGATGTAGACTTACTTCTTAAATATCTTAATCTACTTCTCACCCTTGACGCCGTCATATATTAGCGTTCCAATGCTACCAAGCACACTCACAATAGTCAAAGCATCGGCTCCGGTCTTCACCGCGGTTGATACGATACACGAAGCATTTTCAGCTTCTTCGGCGGCGGCATGGGCTTCTGCAACCATGCCGTCGACCCAGTCTCCTGCTGCTCCTGTTTTGCGGGATATGGCTTCTGTGGTCATCAGGACTTCGTTTGCTTCGCTCGCAGCTATGAGTTTTTCAGCATACGAATAAAATGAGATTTTGAGAATGGGGGAATATTAACCCTGAACGACAGTGAGAGTGTTTCGCCCTGCGGACAGGTGTCGCAGTACGTTCATAGGATCGAAACTGACCATCTTGTCGAGGATATTCCTTGTTACTAACACTCAAGGCCAGACTGCATCCAATTTGGGAACACTTCAGTGCTTACTCAGAATCCTTATAACAATACCCACAAAAGGCACAATTAAACACAGTTAAAGGTAAATCAATATCACTCCCCTGCTTTTTGATCTGACAACTTCAGATTCTTGGAATGTGCGTCACTACCTTTTGTTTTTAGTTCCGACTTCCAAAAGAAAATACAGTCAGTAAATCCTGCCTTTATTTCTGCTACCTTTGATTCTCACACTGTTCTCGCACACTGAAGCGAGCGTCAGCTCTCGAAGACGCAATCCTCACAATGTCCGGCATAGGAGCTGCAGTTGGAACGGGACTCGTAGGCGGTTTGTTCGCCCTCGGAGTCATCGATGGCGCTGTTTCTCTGTCAGAAACAGGAGATATTAGTGCCATTGCCGGTGCTATGGCACTATTGGTACTGATAGCCGCGGCTATTGAAGGCGCTAAAGAACGCAAGCAGCTCAACAGTGTCATCAGAAAGATGGCGCGGATACGAGTGGACCTTCAAACGCAATTACTATGCGCACATGTTCTGACAAGATGGGCTGTCAAGTTTCGTAAGCCCTCTTGAGAAAGACCAACCAAAGGCGAACGGAATGATTCACTGGCCGGACAACAGAGACTTTTTACAATGCTGCCTAACTGTTGAAGAAACCAGTGACTCTCGACGTAGATCAGAGCACGGTGTTCAACTCTGAAATGCTCAAATCCATGCGTGATGCTGCTATCGAAGTAAGTCGCACCCAATGCTCTTCCTGACTTTGACAGCTAATCTTAATTGGAAAGTTACGGCA
>KV745666.1:0-10743 GCA_001692735.1 Lepidopterella palustris CBS 459.81
AGGCTTCTTGGTAGCTCTCTCTGCTTCAATACGCTTAGATTCCTCCACAGCAGCCCGTATATTCTCTATTTGTGCAAAGCGCGTATTTGGGTCGATAGCTACCCTCTTGCGCAGCCTTTGAGGCTCTAGGACCTTTAGTTGAGCCTTCTGCTGTTGAATAATTGTATCCTGCTTTGCCTGGGTAATATTTGCACGTTCAATTGCCCGCCCTGCTTTCTGTAAAACTACCCGTACATCTCGGTCTAGATTCTGCTGCTTTTGAAGCATCTGTAATAGCTGGTAGAGTTACTAGGAGCTCTGTGGTGTTTGAAATACTGTAGGACTCTCTGAATATGCCCGCTTTTGCTGCCCTGGTGGTGTAATAGGTCCTTAAGGGACTTGGGAGGAGGTAAGAGCTTTTGATGGGTTCTATAGGTAAATACCTACTGCTTTCCAGCCACTACGTATTACCTGCTCTGTAAGTGACTCGGTACGTGCTAGATTATAGCAGCGAATAAAGCGCTGCTTTTTAACTAGTGCTGAATTATTAAGAACTATAAGTGTAGTAATCTAGGACTAGTATCTCGACTTTAGGGGCGAGAAACACGACAAATCAAGAGGTTGTAGTATATAGGAGGAATGCGGTGGTAGAAATACAAGCTGGACATTCTCTTGCTTGTATAACTATAGAAATTCAATACTAATATAGCTCCTATAGCTATCTAGTATAAGAATTTGTACTTAGTTACCCTATTGTGTTTTAGGAAGGAATATATTCTATAACTAGCCAATTATAATCTAGTTAGACGTCTAGCCATTCTTTAATATTATATATACCTAATCTAGTATATTCTCTTTAAACTAACTTAATTAGGGCTCTTTGCCCTTGAATATAATAAAGGGGCGCGTTTTAGAGCCGGTAGTAGAAATAGCCTCGATAGATAATACCTACTCGCGATTCTAAGGCGCTATAATATAAGTATACTTCTTAGATAACTTAGTAAGTATAATAGTGTTTATATAAATACCTAATATAGTCCTAACTTTATGTATATTTTATATATTCTTTAGTTATATATTATACTTCTATTATACACTTTATAGGTAATTAAAAAATGCTTAAATTTAGGCTAAAGTAGTATTTTAAATTTAGGAGGCCTTAATATAATAGCCTATTAAAAATATAACCCGTAGATTTCTTTAAATAAACTTAGGTATCTAATTTTAGCTAAGGGCTTTAGTATCGCTATTTGCTTATAGTAATTAGGAGGCTATTTTTTATATTCGGGCGTACGTAGAAAAATAGCTATATATACCTTATTTTAGAATTTAATTAATAATAAACTTCTTTTATAAAGAAATTAATTACTACTATTATTAATAGCCAACGCGTGTAGTATAACTACTAGTAAGTTATAATATAAGTATTAAATACGGTATATTATACTTAGTAGTAGCCTTTTACTATAACGTAAAAATACTAAATTTAAAATCTATAATAATAAGCCGAATTAAATCTTTATAATTAAATATATTAATAAAGTAGTTATATTAAAAACTAGTAATATATATATAAAGTATAAATTTAAAAAGTAGCTAGAAACTAAGGCGGCTAAAAACTAAGGGGTCGAGCTTATTAATAAAAGTAATAAATTACCGTACTTAATTACCTAATACCTAATTCCTAGTACTTATAGGCCTCTTTATCTATTAAATAACTAGATGTTTATAGTATAAAAACTATATTATAGTTTTTATTATAGGTATAAGATTTTATAAAAGGTAAATTAGCTAAAAGTAATACTTATTATAATAGGTAGAAAAATAAAAGTTAAGTAAGGTAAAATAAATACAAAATTAATACTAGTTATAACTAATTATTTATATTAAAGGTTGAAAATTTAGTTATTTTTAACTAATAAGTAGAAAAATAGTATATTAATCTTATATAGTATATATATTCTTATAGTAGGTAGAAGTTAAGCGTAGTTATATTATTTAATTTTAGTAGTTAAGTATATAATTAGTAAACCAAAAGTTAATTAGTTAGTTTAATAGTATATAGACTATACTATATAATAAGTATAGTATATTATAAAAAAAGGTATTCTCTTTATTTCTCTATTTAGTATAAGTTTTTTTTTCTTTTATTTTTATTATTATTAAAAAGTAAAAAGCGTTTATATTAAAACTATATTTAACTATTTATAGTAATATTATTTTAAAATAGTAGAATTAGTAAAAATTAAAACTTTTATTTATATAAAAACTTTTAAAAAATATATATAAAAATAGCGGTTTTATTAAATAGCATTAGTTTTATAAAAAAAAGTAGATTATTTTAATAAAAGTACTAAATTTCTTAACTAAAAGATTAGTATTAATAAAAAAAATATTATTAATAATTAAAAGGTATTAATAAATAAAAGCTTATAAAAAGGCTTTAATAAGTTACTATTATATAATACTTTAGTAATATATAAAATATTAGGTAAAGAATTAAATAATATAATAATTAAAAATTATATAAATATAGTTTATATATAATATTAGGTAATAAATACTAAAATAGTATATAAATTACCTTAAAAGCTTTATAAAATTTATATAAAGTATAACTATATATATTAAGTATTATATACTTTACTTAAGACTATAGCTATATTTTTAACAACTCTAAACCTTTAAGTTTTTTAAGAATTTATTTTATCTTTATATTTGTTAATATAACTCTATAACCTATAATTAAGCTCTTTACTATACTTAGCCTAATATTTAAATTCCTTTAAATTGTACCTAAAAGATAGTCGGCTTAATTACTTTTATTAATTTTAACTATATTTATTCCCCCTTAAAATGGTAAACTAAGAACGCTATAAAAATATAGTGCTTTTATTATAACTACTTAGAATTAGTAAAATATAATAGCCGAATAAGTAATAAAATACTTAAATAGGCTTTTATAAAATTAGCTTAAAGGGCCTAAAAAACTTTAAGTATAATAGGGGTTATTATATAGATTATATAATATAATTAGTAGTACTAGTACTAAGTAAAGGCTAAAATACTAAGTAAACTAATCGCGATTAGTAATACTAGTACTTAGCGGGCGCTAAGGTACTAATTATTCTAATTAAAGAATAAGGAACTTAAAATAGTTAAAAAGAATAGGTTTTTTAATATTTTCTAGTTTTTTATACTTAACTTTATTATTTAATTTAATATTAAAACCTTATTTTTTAAATTAATTTTTATTTTTATTATTTAGTTTAAATTATACTTATACTATTATTTTTAGTTAAACTTAGTTTAATACCTTCTACTATTAAGTAAATACTTAAATAGTATAGCCTAGCTTTATAAATATAAATTATACTTAGTAATAAGTTAATCTACTTTACAATTTTATACCTAACCTACTAAGTAAACTCTAAACGGCCTTTACCTATTTTATAGTAAAACTTTAGTTATAATAAAGCTTATATAAATATATTTTAAGATTAGCCCTTACGCTAATAAACTATAGATTATATAAAACTCTACCTATTTAGTAATACTTTAAGTACCTAATAAATAGATTAACTATAGAAAAGTAATAATATTAAGTACTAACTTAACTAGTTAGTTAAATAGTATAATAATTAGAGAAATATAATAGGCTATTAAAACCTTTAAAGTATAACTTACTATTTAAACCTATAAAGTAATTATTAAGGCGGCGCTACTTAAAAAGTTTAATAGTACTAAAGAAAAGCTAAAATACTTTTTAACTAGTATAGAAAAATACCTTTATATAAATACTAGGGTTTTCCTAATAGTATCGAATAATATAATAGCGGCTAGTATATATTTTAAGGAAAATAAGTTAAAATAAATATAAAATTACTTATAAAAGTATTTAAATAACTATAAAGATAGAATTTTTTAGCTAAATATAAATACTATATTTAAAAGTTATTAAAACTTTAAAAAATCCCTAATTTTTATATTTAAAAATATTTATAAAACCTAAGTAAATACTATAAAACTATAAGCTATAAAGTAAATAAATATAGCCTTAAAATATATAGCTAAATTTAAGTAGTACTTAGTATTACTTAAATAGTAAAATAAACCCCTTATTAAATAATACTATTTAAAATTAAAAAAAAAATATTAAAATATTAAAATATTTAGGTAAAATAAACTAATAACCTTAAATAGTATAATTAAACTAGTAATTTAAATAAATAACTAATACCTTAATTAATAAGTAAAGAGAAAAAAGCCCTTTTTCTTTAACTTAATAAAAAAACTATAAGCTAAAACTAAAGTAAAATAATAATAAAGAAAATTAAATAAACTTAAATAAAGTTACTACTTAAAAGCCTAAGAATAAAAAAAAACTATAGGTAAGCTATAATTATACTAAAAAGTATAGTATAATACTTTTATAAAGAATAGAAAATACCTAAAAAGTATAAAATATACTTATTATAGTAATAACCTATAACTACCTAAGTATAAGTAGCTACTTTCTATTATAACGACGATATATTATAAGTTAAACGCTAAATAGTAAGTATTAAATTCGAGTATATTAATAGCTATGTATAGCTATTATAAAAACTTAAAAGAATAGCTAAAAAGCTTTATAAAAATATAGCTAGGGCTAAATATATATAGGGGGAATTAAAGCGGGACAACTATTTACTACTAGGAGTAAAGTAGAAATATAGGTAGAATAGTAGCTATATATACAGCGTAGTAAGTATAATAATAGTACTATTATAGTAACCCCCCTTTTAGGTAGTAGAAGCTGTATAAAGAACCGTTAATTACTTACTTTTAGTTATAGTTTTTAGAGTAAGTATAGTAAATAGGCGGGAATTAGCTTAAAAGAGTAGGTAGTTAGAGATTTAGTAGTTGTATATACTATAATAAAGATAGAGATTATTTTTTAGTTAGTAGAACCGGCGCTTAAAGAACGAGGAAAAAGTAGAAAATAAGCTAGTAAAAAATAGGTAAGTAGAAACTAAGGTAGTAGTATAGATTTTATAGTTAATATTTATAGGCTTATAGTCGGCGAGTTTTAGGACAAATTTTTAGACTAGCTAAGTAGGTTTCTAGACTAGCTAGGTAGGTTTTTAAACTAGTAAGTAGTAGAAGTAGTAATTATAGCTTTAAATAAGCTTAATATAGTTACTATATAATAGGCTAAATAGGGAGTTATTTAACTCTTTAAAAGACTAATAAAGGGTAGAATAAAGGCTATAGTAAAGAGCTATAATATATAAAACTTCCGGCTAAAATATAGTATTTACTTTATATATAAACTACTTAAAGCGTATAAGGTATATAATAAGGGACTTTTTCTTTCCTTAGTATATAAAGGAAAAGCGTTAAATAGCTTTTTACTATTCTTTTAGGTTATAGTAAAGGCGCTAAAAAAAGAAGAAAATATTCTTAGGGTTTTAAAACTAGGTATTTTTAGTAGACTAGCGGAGGTATAAAATAGAAGCTTACTAGAACTACTTAAGGTAATTCTATACGTAGTTAAATATATTAGTACCTATAAGCTAATTAAACTAAAGCTTTACTTTAATTAATAGAAGCTATATATATAATATAAAAGGCTTACCGTTAAATTAAAATAGGTTAAAAAGACACGGGTAAGGAATATTTAAACTAAATAAAAGGCGGACCTAAATTTAAAGCTAGTGCACTTTAGTATATAATAAATTAAAGTCTAATTAAAGTAACTAAATATTAACGCGCTAGTTCTAGAGCTCTTACTATAGCTACTATACTAGTATAAGAAGAGTAGGCTAGTTAAATATAACTAGTAAGGTATACTAAAAAGTTTACGTAAAGAGTTCGTAATAACTTTGCGCTATTATTAACATTAGGCTAGGTAAGCTATTTTAATACTACGACGATAATATATTATAAGTTAAATACTAAATAGTAAGTATTAAATTTAAGTATATTAATAGCTATATATAGCTATTATAAAAACTTAAAAGAATAGCTAAAAAGCTTTATAAAAATACGGCTAGGGCTAAATCTATATAGAGGGAATTAAAGCGGGTTAACTATTTACTAATAAAAGTAGAGTAAAAATATAGGTAGAATAGTAGCTACGCGTACAGCGTAGTAAGTGTAATAATAGTACTATTATACTTTTTTTTAGTTACCTAATTATATATAGTCTATATATTATATATAAACTATAGTTATATTTATATACCTTCTAAGTATTATATATTTTAATTCCTTACCTAATATTTTATACTTTACTAAAGTATTATATAGTAGTATATAATTAATACTTCTTTATAAGCCTTAACCTTTACTTATAGTACTTTAGTTATTAGGTACGCCTTAGGGCTAGTTAAATTTTCCGGGCTAGAGTAGCTTCTTAATTCTAAAGTAGTAATAAGTAGTTTTAGTTATAGTAGAAAAGCTAGGGGCTTAACACGTCTTAGTAAATAGTAGCCTAATATACTTTTATTATAAAAGGCTACTAACTTTAAAAGTAAAATACTACTAGGGCGTAAGTAAGGCTAGTATAGTAATATATTTAGAATATATTATAAAGTAATATCTAATAGTAATTTGTAAAACTACTATTTTTAATAAAGTTAAATATAAGAAAAGAAAAAGAATATTTATAAAAGAATATACTTTTTTTTATAGTTTGAATTTCTTTATATAATTTAGTAACTTTATAAAATTTATTATAAAGTTACTAATTTTAGCCTTATTATATAACCTTTTTATTTTTCTAGTTTTATAAATATTTTATTTACGTAAGCCTTAATTTAATTATTTTTTTTATTAGCTTTATATTTTATTATAAATATATTTATAATACTATTTTCTTCTTTTAAGCCTTTAGCTTAAAGGTTATTTTATTTTATACTAGCTAGTATATAAGTAAGTAGTAACCCCCTTATATTTATTTTAAAAGTTTAGCTAATATCTTTATTAAAGAAAACTATATTTTATATAGCCCTTACTAATTAAGTTCTTCTTAATAGTATTAATATAATTCCCTACTTTTATTATATTAAGAAGTTCGCTAAGAGCCTTTACTCTTACCTTATATTTAATATAGATACTAAGTGTTATTATACCTATAAAGCGTGTATTTATACTAATATTTATAGTTTTTATAATATTTTTAGCGTTCTAATAACTAATAGTATATATTTAGCTATTACTTTATAACTAATATTTTAATTATTTTTAGTTTTAATTCTTTATAGTAAAAGTTATAAACTGTAAAATTAACTATTTAAAAAAGTATATTCGAAAGGTAAAGAAATAACGTAAAGCCCTTTAGAGTAAACTAGAGCGCAAGACGGCTACTTGTCTTTATAAAGTAAAAGAGAAAATAGTAAGGTTATCTTATTTTTAAAAATAACTTAAGTTTATAAAAAAAGTTTTAGGTAAATAGTTTACTTATTTTAAGTAGAAAATAGACTAATTTTCTAACCTTATTAAGGCTTTTTTTAAGTTACCTTTAACTAATCTACTTATTAATTTTACTAATTTACCTTTATTATTTTCTAGTTTTATTTAAGAGTTTAGTTTTAGTAGTAAAACTTCTATAGCTTCTTAGGGTAGTTAAGATTTTTCTTTAGTTTCTAGGTATCTTTCTATTTATTACCTATATTATAAGTTCCTAACTATTTAATTAAATAAATTTCTTTCTATTTTCTTTCTTAATATATAAGATTTTATTAATATTCTATTCTAGTTTATTTTATACATAGGTTCCCCTTTAATACTTTACTAGTTTTATATTCTATAGTACTTTTACTAAAAGTACTATATAGTATATTAAATATACTTTTATTTTAACTAGTAGTTTTAATTAATATATTACTAGTAAGACCTATTTCTTAATTTTAAAGAGTCTAAGTTTTACGTAATCTAGTTTAGTATTTAGTTACTTACTTTTAATATTTTTTTATAGTAGTTAAACTCTTTTCCCGTTTTTAAATTTAGGTTCTATTATATAGTATTAATTATAATATTTGCCTAGTTAGGTTTATAAAAGAACTATATCTTTTTTTAGCTACTTATATATACTTAGAATTTAGTCTACTACTAATTCTACTTTTTAACTCTAAAACGCCGTATTTATTAGTATTTTATATATTTCTAGTTTAAACCTATAATTTATATAGAATAGTAATATACTTATAGTGGCGTGTTTCGCACTATTATATATAAATTAGGCAATTAGTAAAAGTATTACCTAATTATCCTATTAATAGTTTATAAAGATTTATAGGTACTATTTTAGTATTTTATTTAGTTATTCGGTCTTTTTATTTATTTAAGGGTAATAGGCCGTTAATATACTATATTTAATTCTAATTCTAGCTAAAAGCGTCTTTTAAAACTTAGATATAAACTTTAGGTTTCTATTTAATATAATTTTGTCTAGAACTTTATATTTTATAATTAATATTCTTAATAATATATATAAGAACTCTTTTATATTTATTACTTTTTTATATAGTAAGAAGTACGTATAGCTTATAAGTTTATCTATAATTACTAGTATAGTATTATATACTATTCTTAATATAGGTTCTTTTAACTTTAGTAGTTTAGTAATAAAGTCTATTATAATAGTTCTCTATACTCTTTCTAGAACTTTTATTACTTAAAGTTCTCTATATAGTGTATATATTTTATATCTATTTCTTTAGTAATTTATATAATTTTTAAGAACTTTCTTAATTATTAATTTTACCTTTAGTAGGTAATATTTCTAATTAATTTATTTAACTATTTTATTAATTCCTTAATATCTATATACTAGTATACTATAGAATTTCTTAATAAATATCTTTTTTATATTTTCTAGTATATATATTTATTTATATATATAGAGTAGTTTATTACTAATTTTTATAATATCTTTTTATTAAGGTTTCTTAACTTTTATTCTTACTTTAGCTATAGCCTCTTAAATTTTATCTATTTATTCTAATTTAGTAATTTTAAGATCCGCCGTAAGTTTTAGATTATTATACCTTATAGTACTTTTTTTATTTATTCTTAATATTACTCTATTAATATAAATTATATTCTATAAATTAGGTTTTTAACTTAAAGTATTAGCTTATTAATTTTTAGTTTCTTTTATATATATAATTTATATATTATATATTACTAACTTTTATACCTATTTAGCTTATTTTCTTATAAGTTTCTTTATACTTAAGAATTCTATTAAATTCTTATAATTAAAGTATACCGTAATTAAATACTTAGCTTTTTAAAGGTATATTCTCTATTTTAAAAGTACTACTATAATAGTATAAAGTTCCTTATTATAAATATTTTATTACTATTCTAGTTCTATTATTTTTCTTAAATAGTAAAAGATTAACCTAAGTAATTCCTAGTTATCTTTCTATATTAAATACGCTACTATTATAAAATTTAAAGTGTTTATTTTTATAATAAATAATTTATCTAAGTTATAAAGTATTAGAACTAGTTTTTTAATAAATTTAGCTTTAAGTATTTTAAAGGCTTTTATTTATTTATTTATTTATTTAAATAAAAGGCTTATTCTTTTTTATTAATTTTACTAGTTACTTTATAGTTATTATTTAGTTAGGTATAAACTTTTTATAGAAATTATAAAATTCTAAAAAAAACTATATTTCCTTAATATTCTTTAGTATTTTCTAGTTCTTAATCTTTTTTAGTTTTATTAAATTTATTACTAGCTATTTTAGTATAATAATATATTTTAAAAAATTAGTTTCTATAATATAGAATTTATATTTCTTTACCTTTAATAGTAATTTAGCGTTTAATAGCGCCTAAAGTACTAATTTAATATACTTTATATATTCTTTCTTAGTTTTTAAGAAAATAAGTATATTATTAAGGTAGACAGTTAAATTTCTCCAGCACTCTCGTTCCTGCTGTGGCTAGTAAGCGGCGCTGCTTTGCTTAGGTCCTAATCACCCTCAGCTCACCCAACCCTTAGGCTGCTCACCCGCTGCTCAGTCATGTTGCCCTGCCATCCCTAACAGCCAATCGTACTCATTTATAACTTGGGAACACCCTCACAATTTTGTCAAGTCTAGACGAGAAGGAGGCTTGGAGGTAAGCTTGGGCGCTGGGGCGCGTTTTGGAAGAGGGGGACAAAATTGTCCCTTAAGGACTGGGGACGAAATAGGCCCCTTGCTATGCCCCCCTCGCCCTTCCAGCGTCCTTCAATGTTAACGCCGTCTTCCTTTGTCAAGTTCGCTTGTGCTATGCAATTTTACTATAAAGGTACCGCCGTGGTGCCGGGTTAAACCTACCTGACTACCTCAGCCATTACTGCAACGCTATCGTTCTCTTAGCAACACCAACCTCAGTTTTAGAATTTTATGCTATTTCTTGTTCTATTTCTCATTCTGCAGCCTCCCGTACCGTTAAAATGCCGCGGAAGATTTCGCCAGAGGCCTTTTTTGATCGTGCCAGTAACAATGTGGCCATAGAGAGGAAGAAAGACGTTGTCAATGGACAGCCGGTTCTAAAAGATCTCCAGCCAAAGACAAAGCAAAATTACGCGCGTGCGATGGCACTGTGGAAGCAGTGAGTCTACGATAATATCTCTACGTGTAGAACTGGCCCGAGCAGTTCGAATCGGGTAGTTCGAAATTGTCTTCCTTGTTTTATTGCTTCTACGAAAGTGGGCTCTATATATACTAAGAGAATGTGGCAAAGTACAGTCTAGAGGTAGTGGCGAAGAAGAGA
>KV745667.1:0-10733 GCA_001692735.1 Lepidopterella palustris CBS 459.81
TAAGTAAGTTAGCTATAAAAGTGCGCATAACTTATAAAGTAAAATAATTACCTATATTTACTAAAGTACGTTACTAGGTATAGGGCGTATCTAGGCATTTTATTAGCTTAGGAGTTTATAGAAGTTTATAGAAGTTTACGGGGTATTTCTATTAGCTATTTAAATAAACTAGAGTGAAATATTTATATTTATTTACTAAAGCACGTTACTATATATAGGGCGTTTTTAGGTATTTTATTAGCTTAGAAGTTTATAGGAGTTTATAGAAGTTTATAGAATATTTCTATTAGTTATTTAAGTAAACTTAAATAAAGTTCTCTTTACCCTTTAGTATTAAATATCTAATACAACCCTTTTATAATATAGGTATAAAGGTTAGTACTTTATATATATTAGAATCTCTCTTAGCTAATAATAGCCGCAATTTTAGACTACTTACTTGTGCCTAATACTTAGATAGGCTATTACGTTTTAAGCTATTTCGCCGTTTTCTACTAGGTATTACCTCTTTAGTTATCTCTTCCTATAGGCCTATTTTTATAGGTAGTTAAGTCTTAACTACTATATTCTATAAATCTAGTACCTTAATAACTAGTTAGTATATACCTATTTTAATACTTAATATTTAGGTATAAGTATATTTAAGAAGCCTTATAGTATACCGGATACCCTTAGGCATGTTATCTAGTATAGTGGGCGATAAAGTAGCTATAGAAATCGGCAACAACGGTAGCGTAGATATTAGCGTCTAGGGAGAGTATAGTACTATCTTCTATATTAACCGTGGCTTAGGCGTTACTAGTATACTTATAACTTGTTTAACCTATTCTCTTAGCTAAATATCTAAGAATTATATATTTAATAGTATTATAGTTGTCTCTTTTACTATAACTTAGTTAATATTACGCCTCTATATCTTTATTACCTTTTATTTAGTAACCTAAATAGTAAGCGTATTATTCCTCTTATAAATATCCGTAGTATATTTCTTAGTAGTAGTAAAAGCCGGTATATTAAACTATTAGCCTTACTAGTTCTACTCTTCCTACAGTTCTTAAAGCACTTACTAGTATACTATTCTTGTATTCTTTATCTACGACCTATAATTGTTATATATTCTATTAATATCCTTAATAATATACTATATTTATTCTAATAATAGTTATCTAGCCTTCTCCCTATAGTACTATATTTTAACTAGTAGGGCTTTAGCGTATAGTCTTTCTAGAGTTAATATATTCTAGAACTTGGCTCCGCGTACTCTATTATATAGATATAAAAGTTACTAGCGGCACTTTATATCTATATATATAGACACTAGTATAGAAAAGCGCTAGTTCGTATTATTATATATTGCCTCTACCTATACAACTACCTACTAATTAAGAAAAGTTAGGGTAATACTTAATTATATACTAACTCTTAGCTAGATAAAAGGCTTTAGAGGCTTTATAGGTTTAGTAAATTCTAGAAATAGCGTTAAATTACAGCAACTATAGTATTATTCTAGTAGTATAGAGATAACTTTAGCTTTTACCGGTAGTTTTTCTTCGCCTAAATACGCTAGAAACGCCGTCTAATAGTATAAGCTATTAACTATATCTCTCTAGTAATCTAGTAAACTAGCACGCCTAAATAGCTTTGCCTTTATCTAGTATCTAGTACCTAGGGGTGCAGCCGGGTTCTAGCTTAATACTAATACTAAGGAAGAGATACTCTCTATATCGCTATTACTTAAATCGCTAGGGGTAAAGCTATTTTATAGCCAACTATAGAACCTTACTTAATTAACTAGTAATTAATTTCTATACTAACTAGGTCTACTAGTTATCTTTCTAGGCTATAGTTATTTAATACTACTATTTTCTAGTCTTTTAGTACCCTCTGTATTAAATGCCCAGTAGGGTAGAAAGATATAACCCACGCTAGTTCGACTATAGCCTTATTTACTACAACTAAGCTATTACTATATATTACCGAGATCTTTTCTAATTAGAAACTTCTAGATATTTACTTATTTAATATCTAGAATATTAATACCTATACTAAGTAAAGTAGTTACTACTATAATATAAATAATTAATAAAGGTTTTTTAAACTTAGTATACTATATATTATAATTGTGCTCTAATATATATATAGTAAACACCTTAACTATATTAAATATATAGCGATCCCTATTACCTATAGTAGTATATTACTAGTATAATATAAATATTAAGAACTTTATAAGAAGAATATTTTAAAAATATATTACTACTTATTTAACCCCTTTATAACTATTTATAAAGATAATTATCTTTAGAATCTACTCTAGTATAATAGTATACGTATCTATATCTATTAACTTTTCTAATAAAAAGTATAGTACCTTAAATAAATTTAGCTTTTCTTAAGGAAGTGGTTGTATATAAATAAATATATTAGACTAATTAATAAATATTCTAATAACTTTAGTTTAGTATATATAGCGCCCTATAGAATAAAAACTAGTACTTTTAAGAATAAGTTGCTTTGCTTTCTTATTAAGGGTAGTAGAATAGCTAAACTATACTATATTCTTATAAAGTATTATTTATAGCTAACCTAGTATTATAAACTCTAGCCGGAAATCCTTCTATTATTAAACTAGGTAGCACTTATTAATTATAATAAGACTAATTCTAGCCTATAGCTCTAGGTTCTTTAACGCGCTTTGAAATAATTTCAATAAGGCCTACTTAGGTCTAAGAAGTATATATATATATATACTTTTATATACTTTAGTAATTAGGGCCTTCTTCTTTTTTCTACTTTTAGATATAATTAAATATAAATTAGCGCTATTAAGCTTCCGGATATTATCTAATTATTTACTACTAAGCTTACTTAATAGGATAATTTAAATAGTAATCTTCTTAGTTAAGATTAAAAACGCGTAGAAGATAATACTCTTTCTAAATCCTATACGCGTAATTAAGAGTGTATCGCCTTTACTAAATATTAGACGCTATAGAGTATAAACCTACTCTAGGCGCAGTATATAGTAGGTGCTCCCTAGATTTATTTACTAGAGTATTTATTAGAGGTATACCTTTAGAATAGCTATTTATAATTTAATATTTTCCTTAAATATAGCTTTCTTAATAATTAACGGTAACTCTTTTAAATCTATCTAGGGAATCTCTATAATACGTGTAAGTATTATAGGCGTAATACTACGTATAGTTAGTTCTTCTACCGCTGTCTTTTTCTACTATTTATACTATTTCTTCCTATAATCTTATTATATATTATAATATTAAGCTAATAAGTTCTTTTTAGGTATTTAATTAGTCTAGAAGTTTATAGAAAATTATAGGAATTTATAAAAGTTTATAAAAGTTTATAGAAGTTTATAAAAGCCTAGAGAAGTTAGTAGGTAGGGTGCTTATAGAGCCCGATAAGGCTTATAGAGCTAAATAGGTACTAGTAGAAGCCGGCAAGAGCTATAGAAGCACTTAGGTACACCTAGATAATATAATTCTATTAGTATAGAAGTTTATAGAAGTTTATAGGTATTAGTAAAACTTTATAAAAGTTTAATAGGGTTATAAGTTAGTTAGTATTATATAAATTTTAGTTTAGAAATATATTTATAGTTTTATAGGCTATATATTATATTTATATTAGTATTATAATTAGCTATTATATATATAAAATAAGAGGCTATTACCTAGAAATTTAAATACATTTACTAAAACTATAATTAATAAAGGTTTAGCTAACTTATTACACGTTAAAGCTAGTAAAGATAGATAAAAACAATCAATTACTACTAAAGGCGCGCCTATTTCTCCTTAGACGCCCCGCAGAGAATTTAATGGTTAACAGGGGGGAGGGCTTAGTATGTGTTCTTATTGGCTCAGGAGTTTACAGGAGTTTGTAGGAGTTCGGAAGGGGTTTAGCGCCTTGGCCAACAAATTCTCATGCGGAGCGTCTGATTCATGAGATAACCCCTAAGGAGGATTTTATCCGGCATTACGCCCTCGTAACGCCAAGTAAACACGTGACTGTTCCTTACACCGTACTTATTAATAATAGCTTGTGGCTTCTACGTAAGAAGATATTAAAGAATTAATATACGCGTTTATGCTTTAACACCGTAAGGCTTAATAATAGGACGCATAGGAAGGGGGGGGGTTATTCTATGGCCTATAAAACATTAGAAGTCAGCTTAGTAATACTATATTGTATATACACTTCGGCTTCAACTTTGCACCAAATTTGGAAGTTAACATTATTGTGGTTGTGCTAATCCTCGACGCGTACGCAAATTTTAGGTGAGTTTTGTGGTTTTTGATGGGGATTTGCATGCCAAGGATTGCATGCATTTTTGCAACAGACAAATACATTAGCGAAATCGGTCAGAGAGCTTCGGAAATTTGTTAGGCGAAGAGCTATAGGTTGCTTCGCGATGTTACAACCAGGCCCTAAGCAAGGCCCACAGAAGCATTCATTCCGTCCACATACCTTTACAGGGCCCATACCTATGGCAAAACGGTAAAATCCCAAACCTTAAGCTCCCTGACTTATTCCAAAAGACTCCAGAATAAGACTGTCTATTAGCGTAACTACCTACGGCTCGAAAGGTGTAGATTTCATGAGCCTGGATTCAGGCCCTGGACGGCTTTTTAGCGTGTTGCGAATTCGTAATTGGGTCTGCTGGCTGGGTAGGATTGAGATATGCTGAGGGTTGCTTGTACAGGTTTAAGCTATGGCTTTCGAGCTGTTGGATTGGGGCTTTAATGGACGACGGAGGTCATCGTAAGGGTAGTGGAAGTCCATATTCTGTACCTGGGAGTCGATGTGGTTGTTAGCGTAACTACTTATACGCTTAATCGAATCATGATTTGCAGCTGAGTGTGAGCCCTGATTGGCTGGTAAAGATGCCCAATTGTTCATCAAGTCAACTAGTTACGGAATTTACGCCATGTCGCTCAGGACAAACACTTCGTGGTGATACGCGAACCGACAAAAAAAAAAACCCACTATTAGAAACACATCAAGTTTGCTTATTCGCTTTCCATCCCCTCTACACATTTCCCTATTTCCTCGTCGGTCCGCTAACCCCCGCCCCGATAACACTGGGCAACTCCTCATTCCCCATACTATACAGCATTCCAATGCCAGTACTGATCAAGAACACCAATCCCACAGTCGACCCGGCAAACAGCCAAAATGGT
Source organism: Lepidopterella palustris CBS 459.81 (assembly GCA_001692735.1). NCBI lineage: Eukaryota > Fungi > Ascomycota > Dothideomycetes > Mytilinidiales > Argynnaceae > Lepidopterella > Lepidopterella palustris. The sequence goes on from KV745667.1 coordinate 5,205, forward strand.
ATGACGACATCTTTCTTCTGGCACGCTGGTCCACCCCAATTTGTTGTCTTGATACCGCCGTCTCCGTTCTTTTCGACTGTAGGCTTGCACGCGCAGCTGTAGCAGTCATTGTACTTGCCTTTCCCTCCGGCCCTCTGCTCACCCTTGCGGGCTAGATGGCACGCGCCGTGGCCGGTGCAGTTGCGGGTCGTGGATTCGCAGGTTGAGATGGAATCAAAGCACACAGGGAGAATTCCGAGGACGGGTTTGGCGTAGATGTGTGCGTCGGGGGTGTTGGGCATAGAGGAAAGGTTGGAGACAAGGGAGGCTTCGGCCGGGGCGGGGGAGGAGAGGATGGCTTCGGCGTTTTGGCGCCGAGGTTCGTTTAAGGCCTTTGAGGGGAGGGAGTACGAGCCGTAGGGGTTTGCGGAGCGTTTCGTGTTGCGAGGGGATGGGGGCATGAGGACAATGGTGATGGAGAAGCCGTCGCGCTTGGCTGTATTGAGGAGGTTCTTGAACATTTCGGTGAGGGTTACTACACGGTGATGGTATTCCCTTTCGGCAGACTAGCAATTTTCAGTCATTGATAACAACTTGAGGAAAGAAATAGTGCACTAACGGCCAAACCCTCCACCAGCAGGAATGAAATGTGGTTACGAATATTAAGTTCATCGCCCCATATCTGGGCCTCCTGCTCCAACACTTTTGCAATCGCGATATCAGAGTTATAGCTGGTCAATAGTGGATCCGGTCTCTTAGGAAGGGATTCAGCCTGCGCGAGGAAATCCTTCAATAGTTCGACGTTGGAGGACATGGGTGGGGGATTTGAGATTGTGAACTCGGAGTAGTCACTAGAACTTGGTACTATGCCTAGATAACCACCATTACCAACCATGACTTTGGAAGGACGAAGGTATACAAACTCTCAGCGTCCTTTACTCCTTCAACCCATATGATGGTGTGTGCGTTATTGCTTTCCCGGTCTCCACCAAAGAGCTGCTGCGGCTTTCCTCCATACTGATTCAGCTGTTCAATAACCTCCTCCTTTGCATTCTTCAAGGTGTGATATCTCGAGAGACCCAACCTTTGGGCAAATATTAATCGAGCTGTTTCAGGATCGACAGACTGATGCCGGGTATGTTTGCTTTTGATGGAGGAATCCCAAAGATAAACGTATCCAAGGGTGGATTCGGACGCCGCACAAGCAGTACAATACAGCGAAGAGAGGAAGAGGCACCAGGACAGCTTCATCTTGGTCGGTGATGGTTGACGGATTGGTGCCGGGGTAGTATTGATAACGAACGCCAGTTCGAAAGGAAGCCCAGAGCTTCATCGGCGGAACAAGCCGCACCGCCCGCGCTGCCCTATCATTTGACCCTCGACCACAACCAACTTTCGAGACCATTCTGCCACTCCTGCAATAATCCCGTTTAACAATTTCATTTCACACGAGACGCTTTCACTCTCCTGCTCGATGCTATTCTTTTAATATTCCCAATAGATACCCTTTGCCTATCTTTCGCTTCACGTCGACGTCCATTTGATACTCTATGTTCCTTGTCGCCACTCAAATCCTCCTCGAGCGGTAGCCTCATTTCTCTCAGAGCACTCCCTCACATGTTCAGGCCATCGACTGTGCGGACTGCACTCCTTCTGGCCCGCCAGACCCCTGTGCGGGTTGCTAGGCACTCAGTCCGGCATGAGAGCAATGCAGTAAAAGTCCAGCGCGTACGCTTCCAGCAGCAAGTCTTCACGAAAAGGTCTGTAGTTGACGGCTACCTAAACTGCGCTGTCCTAACTAATGCCGAGATCGCACAGACGATTACTTTCTGCCCTGATCTATAGTAGTGCCTTTCTCACATTCTGGCATTTCGTCTTACCAGCGATAGACGATGAAGACGAGGCCGAGGACGAGCACTACCACGAAGAAGGCGGCGAGGAACTGGAACCCATATTCATTCCTTTGGGGATAACGAAGGCGAGGCCGAGGACTTTTTACAAAGGTTCGGATCCCGAATGGCAAGAGTTTAGGAAGATTGCACCGGACCAAGCGAAGCATGCAAAAATGAGAGGTAGGGCATGAATTCCGTTAACAAAAATAACTATGCTAATAGGACTGTATTGCAGATCAACTTGTCTCAACAGTCCGCATGGCAGTAGCAAACGACCCACGCTTCAAAGCGCGCATGGGAGATATAAATGTAACCCTCGGGGCGCACTGGCTGGATATTATCTTTCCCGATGGGCCGCCGATAGAATATGAACGTGCTGGCATCGAAATTAGCGATGATAGGATATCATGGGCTACCCGACCCGTCACACAACTAAACTACCACCGCCTAAATCGTGCTCTCTACCCCACCGCTGTCTTCTCCTCCATCTATGCCAGCACAAAGTACCTTTTCAATGAACATACCCGCCAAGTCAAGCAATACTTCGGCCTACCCACCACTTCAGATCAGCATAGTCATCGACATCTCAACACGGGCACAGCTGGAGCTGCAAAAACGCCAGCTACTCCTCCACCAGCAGTCGCTGAAGCGGAAGCTGCTCAGCGCACAACATCCCCCGAGACGCCTCCCGCTCCACAACAGTCCACCACGGCTCCATCACCCGGCTCGAATCCCAAGGAAAAGAACGTCTCAATCCCGGAGTTCACTCCTGCCCCGCCGCATTTCGCCCTTCACATATTTGCGAACACTTTATCGCGGGCATGGAAGCCAGCGCCGATGGAACCACCTAGGGGTACTATCGTCGTATCGGGATTGATAGAGGTTAAAGGGACCAAAGCGAGAATGACGATGGACGTGTCGGGGGCGTATGATCCAAAGACTAACAAGTACGTGCTTCTGCGGGCCGCGGTGAGGAGGATACAAGACATCAGCCAACGCCCCATGGGAGGGCACTAATCTTTTGTCGCTACATCCGGAGGACTACTTTGAGCGAAACTTTTAGCGCGGAGGAGAACCAGTCTGCACAGCATAGGTTTGGCGTGATATCGAACACTTTCGGCTATTTTGGTGTGGGCGGCGTTTGAGCATTGACAGATTTCGATCTCTTGGCGAACGGCTGGTTGTTTTGGATTGTGACATAGAATATTGGCGCAGGCAATCCCTGCGCCGATAACTAAGGACTTACCTACCCATCTACTCATTTTGGGTGGCGACGAGAGTCGGACGGGAAGACTGGCTGTTTTGTCTTCGGACTCTTTGATCGCCAACATATGCTAGATAGCTCTAAGTTGCTAGACGATTGTAAAACATTGGCATTAGCGCGAGGTGGCCGCATTCAATGAGTGATATTGCGTCTTTGTCGAATCCTCCAGCATAAATGCAGGCTCAATGCAAGCAAGATGCACCGGTTGTATATCTGCAGACTCTACACCCTGAATTTCACGAGTTAACACGGGAGGTTGAAAAAGCGGGGTGAAATTTAAGTTTAACATCGGTAAATACCGTCGCGTTGGGTAACGCTCGTACTGACCGCTCGTGTAATTTTTGGCTGTGCCTTCCCCGCCGATCCCGCCGAAAGAACAAGCACTGCTCCTGCTCTCGCTCACATTCACTGGAAGTACCCTAGCTTTATACTACAAATTTTCTTCTGATCATAGCGTACTGCTTTCGACAACTATTAACTACGCCCTCGTTCACTGACCTCCCAGCTGTACCCACACCTTCCGAAACTCTCGTTCCAATCTTGCTGAGTGAACTTGCCCCTCATCAAGGCTTCAAACCCCCCCGAAAAGAGCACACGAGCTCCGACCACGAACTTCAAGCATGGCATCAGGCATGGACATAGACTTCACAAGGCGCAACAAAAAACCGCGGCCTTTATCCGAAGCAGAGAAAGAGAAACTGGACGAGTTTGTGGATGCGATTCATTACTCGGCGCGGTACGTTTGTTGACAGACTCATCAGCCCCCTTCGTACATTGCTGACGTTGGGTAGATACTCCGATAGCGAATACGAATACCGCCATGTACAACTACCCAAGCAGATGCTGAAAGCGATACCGAAGGAATACTTTGACGGGTCTCGAGGAACGCTGAAGCTGCTGTGGGAAGAGGAGTGGCGAGCGCTAGGCATCACTCAGGTCCGCGCAAGCCAGCCATTTCACGACGCCAGTATAAGAGCAATGCTGACCGTATCCTCATAGAGCTTGGGCTGGGAACACTACGAAGTCCACGAACCAGAACCGCACATCCTACTGTTCAAGTATGTGTCCAATTGGCTCTCATAACTGTCTTTCCACTAAATTTCTCCTCCAGAAAATGGGCCAACAAGTGATGTGTGTCTAACGGATTTACATAGGCGTCCGATTAACTATCAGCCTCCTATGCAGCATTGAATTTTTTTTGGGTCGTCCTCCCAAACTCGCATTGAAAATTGTGCGATCGACAGAAGCCCATTCCATCTTGATACCAGCGTGTGGACGGGGTAGGAGCGTTACTGGTCGCATGCATCGCCACGATACCAAAGAGGGGAAAATTTGATATATGGGAATTATTGTTAGCAGCGATTTGCTAGAATTTGTCTTTTTCCTTCCTCCTTCCACCGTCTATTTTGAGAAAAAAGACGACACTAGATTTTTTCTCTACGACGGGATGCTCAGACGAAAGTCTATCGCGGGACGACTCTGTCGTCGATTCACGAACTATTATTGGGCCTGACTGGATTTGAATCGTTTAAGATTGAAGATGGGCTGCCCTCTTGTAAATACCCGCAGCGAATCTAATGGGGTTGAACGTGGTAGAGATTGAAATGGTTCAGAGTAGTGGCATTAATGTGTTAAATACGGACCGCCAACGATTGCTAGTAAGTTCCAAGACAGAATTGTCAGTGATCGAGCTAGGTGGGACTAAATGGAAGGTTCTTTACTTGCGAATAGGAACTGGCAAACTCCACAGTCTCTTGTATAAAATGTTTCCTTTCTCATCTTCAGCACCTCATCACCGCACTTTCGGAACCTCTGTGACTGCTTTTTCTCACCCGCGCACTTGCTCACCCAGTTCCTTATCTTCTACAGCTATATTTTACATTAGAGTCGACTGAATTGCTTATGAAACTTTGGCCATATTAGAAGACCGTACAGTCATTCTTCACATTTGATCTTCTGAATGACTTCAATAAGATTCATTCCATTACTTCAATTTATGTCCCGAATTAAAGTGCTCGATAATACAGCTACCCAAACCTCATTATCAAAAACCACTATCCTTCAGCCATTACCCTCTCCTGATATTCGACCTAGAAGACCTTATTCGTCTGCGTCTCGTCTTCTTCCCAAAGAAGCTTGAAATTTGAATTAAAAGACTCACGATACAAAAATCCAACCGCACCCACCACTTTCGACTTCGCATGTGTACGCCGGAGATAAATAACTGCACTCTCCTCCCCCAAAAACGGAGCCTTCTTCTTCCCTTTCTTCCTTTCTTGCCATCCCCCCCCCCCCCAAAATTTAACATAAACCTAATCTTTTTTTAAACCACTACCACTTAACTATCTACCCGATAATAAAAAAAAAAAATAAAAAGAAAAAAAAATAAAAAGA
>KV745668.1:0-10677 GCA_001692735.1 Lepidopterella palustris CBS 459.81
TTATAGAGTTAGGCTTCTATTAGGGAAAATATATACCCCTATAGAAATACCCTATAAAGAAGCTTAATACTATATACCCTACGCAATTATATACGCCCAGCGCGCAATATATATACGCACCCTCTCTAAGATATAGACGCTTTTTCCCTACTAAATTTTTACCCTTATATAAGGTTTTTTTAAGGGTTTTATTAAGGCTGTATATTAAATTAAGGATAACCCACTAAAAGGGGGGGGCAGTATTAGGTAACAAAATACTAAAATAGTATATAAATTACCCTAGAAGCTCTATAAGCCCTATATAAAGTATAGCCGCGCCTACTACGCGTTATATACTTTGCTTAGGGCCATAGCTATATTTTTAAAAACCCTAAACCCTTAAGTTCCTTAAGGATTTGTCTTATCTCTATATTTATTAATATAACCCTATTGCCTATAATTAAGCTCTCTACTATGCCTAGCCTAATAATTTTACTAATTTTAAGTAATTATAATACTACTATACTAGGGCCGAACTTTAGTACTAAATATAGTAATAACTAATAGGTAAATTTAATAAGTTTTAGTTTAATAAATTTAAAAAGTTAATATTTTAAAATTATTATTATAATATTAATATAGTAGGCGTTATAGTATAAATAGTTTATAGTAAAAGTTTTTATATAGTATTAAGTATTATATAAATATTATACATAAATACTATAATAGTTTCCTAAAAAATTAAAACGCGGTTCTATATATTTAACTACAAAAAGGATGACTCGCGAGTCACGTGGTGAACTTACTAGTAAATTGACGTCTAGGAACGAGGTAACAGCAAGGCTGAGAGAATGTTTCTTAGTCATACTTTACTCATGCACTAACACACATTCGGCCAGGGTAGGTGGCAAGAGCCCAGGTGCTGCCATCTTTCATGCCTGTCGACTCCACGGCCTCATATTCAATATCCATATTCGCCCATTCACTTCCACTTCATTCCGTCGTTGTTGTTGTGCTCCTGGCTTCATCTCTTGTGTCGAGCAGCCTTGAACGTCCACCTGCTGCGCCTCTTGGACGAAAGGTTCGTGGACGCAGCTCGGCCTTGTCTCGCGAACTTCCAAACCCCCCAAACCACTTTCGACACTCAGCAGCCGACTTCAAGACGTCAACCAAACCATTGTCCGACCTTCACTCGCCCTGTGAAACCGCTGTGACGCGACTCGGCTTCCTCGACACTTACGTGACTGTTCTGCCAGCTCTCGCGCTCCAAACGGCTGGTAGTTTGGTAGTCTGCTGAAAGCCGAAGATTTATTGTCCATAACTTGACTGCCCAGAGCGCGTTGCACACCCGTCGCATCGCTAGAGAACGTCAACAGAACGGGGTCCTCTTATCAACATGGCGACTGCCAACGGCACCCTGACTCCTCCGTCACTCATCTCGTCCACATCATCCACGTCGTCCACAAAGCGCAAGCGCTCGAATAGCGGCATCGCATTACACCCCAACGGCGCATCCGCGGAACCTACAGATGACTCAATAAATGGCTCTGATAAAAAGTTGTCGGGCATTCTAGAAAACATTTTGGCCGTGTTGAAGAGGTTAGTAATGCTTACCTCCCATTCTTGGTCTCATCGGAAAGGGGCAACGAAACATTATCAATAAAGTAACATTTAATAACGATATTTTACTTCCAGCTACGACACTGAACCGTCGATCCTCAACTTCCCCTTCGACAACAACACAAATCGGTCTCCCTCTGGGGAACCTTCTACCAAGCGCACAAAGCTGCAACGCGATGAACCAACAACCATTACTAGCCGAGTACAAGATGGCTCATATGTCTCACTCGAAAGTTTGGCAGAAGACGTTGAGACTGCCAGTTCCGAGATTATTGCTAGTCTCAAATTAAACGAGGATGCCGTAAACGGAACTGCAGTCCGGTATTTGCAACACTATCTAGAAGATAATAGGTTGCTTGCGGGTGTCTTTGCTTTTCAAAAGGCTCTGAAGAACATCATCACCCGAGAAAAACAGCGCAAGGCGATGTCATCGCAAGAGAGTGCGGGACAGATAGAAAATGGTCTCGGCGAAACAAAGCTAACCATGAACGGCGCAACAAGGACTAAGCAGGATGCGATAGTCGCAGAGGAAATCCAAGACAGTCGGACTGTGTTAACCTTGTATGGCAATGCTCAAGGCCCCAAACAACTGTTCTCGAGCCTGCAACAACCCCAGCGAGTGGGCTCATCCAAACACTTGGCTACCTCTACAGAGTTGGATACTACGATCAAAGTCACGCTTCCTATGCGTGAATCTACCTTGCCAAATATCATAACCACAACGAATATTGTCCCAATTCATCTGGAAGAGGTAGCCAGTGGCAGAAAATCAGGCCCAACGTTTGGCGAATTGTTTGCACCTCCCGCCAATGTGCCACAATTGAGTCCACCAAAGACAGAGAAGCAGTTGACAACGCGTGGGAGTACCATAAACTTTGTCCCGCATGAATCGCTTCCTAAAATCAACCGGAAGGGACAGTACATGTATCCTACGCAAAACCTATCGACCGGTCAGTGGCTGGGCTACAACGGGGTTGATGCCCCAAAAGAACCAGCCTCGCCCACAGCAAAGCAGAAGAGCAGACAGCGCGCACTTAGTACTGGGGAGGCTCAACTACCGCCCTCTGAAGCGGCTCTTGCAGCTCTGCGGCAAGCAAAAGAAGATGCGTTGTTTCGTAGCGCTTATTCGAGCTTCGCTCCAAGCCGTGACGACGCTACGGCAATCGTCCCGGCAGAGATCAAGAACCGTGTCTGGTGGCAAAAAGTTGGCGAGAAGCGATTCGAGGAGGCATTTGCTATCGATCCAAACATACTAGGTGGTGATGAAGCTTCTACAGTTGCGAATGTTGCCGGCGCCCTGGATGAGGAGGAGAATTTTAAAAATGCTGTGGAAAACTTTGTTCCCGATGAGACTGATTTCACCGCAAAGACTTCCCTCGAACCTGAACTCGATAAAGATACCGATGAAATACTGAACGACATATCTGAAATGCTCGAAACCCTTGCGTCTCACCAACGAATTCGAAACTCGTCATTGGCCACGAATCCTCGCACTCCGGTCATTCAGAATGCATCGCTTGCGTCCCTTGTGGGGAGCCCCTCCAGCCCTTCTGCCGCAGAAATTGACGTCTATAACATTCTTAAATCCCAACTGTCTTTGTTGGTCTCGAGTCTTCCCCCATTCGCTGTGGCAAAATTGAATGGCGAGCAGCTTGCAGAGCTGAATATAAGCCGCAACCTTCTGGTAGAGACCAAAGACTACCGTGGCGTTTTGGAAGAAGATCAAGTTTCTCGTTTAGCCAAAGCCGCGGCGTTAAGCGCGGCTGCGGGGCCCCCTCCCGTGACACGTATGGGATCAGGTCCTGTAGGGACACATTCCCACTATCCTCCCTCGAATAGCCAGTATCCCCGTTCAACGCCCACAGCCCATGCTCCCGCACCACGGTCTACGCAAGGCCCTCAGTCGTACTATCCTCAACAGCAAGCCCCTCATCGTTCTCCTTCGGTTCATTACCAGCGCTCCTCAACAAACTCAACACAAGCATATCAGACTTCTACCAATTATGCCAACAGCACTGGGCGACCGAGCTATCCAGCCACACAAGCATTTGGCCAGCAACAGACGCCAAGGCCTTCATACAATCAGAGCAATCCTGGGCAATACTATTCACAAAGGTCCGCACAACCGAACAACTATGGCATGGGTGGCTCCCAATACTATCAATCCACCCCTCAAACTCAACCCCAAAATCGGTACCAACAGCAGCCTCAAAACAACTACCAGCAGCGACCACAGAATGTTGCCCCCATATATAACAACTACAGCTCTTCGCAGAGCCCTCATATGCGCACCGCATCCCCCCTCAAAGCGGGTCAGCAACCAAGTCAACCAGCACCAGCACCTTACAACTCTTCGCGCTCATCGTATGGCACTCCAACAACAAGCACCCAGGTACGTAGTGGGGGGTATTTCAATCAACCTGTCACTCAACCAGCTCCGCAATACGGAACTCATCAACCTGCTACGCCCTCTGCGCTCGGACCTAGTGGTTTCCATACATCTATGACGACGGAACAGCAGCAGATTATGATGGATCGTCAGCGCGCTCAGCTTGCCATGCAGCCTCAAGCGCGGATGGCAGCCCAAGGCAATATGAATAGGCAAGGCTCTGGGACGCCGCAGCCACAGAATGGACAGTACGGTGGTCAGCAGCAGGTTAACGGTACGCCGATGGTGGCGTAGAGGAATTACTTTTTTGAGTCGTAGGGAGTTTCAAGATTCGGTGCTAGTTACTTGTTCCATATTGCGAGTCTCAACATCGATATAACTGCTCGTCGAGAAGAGCGGGGTGCGTGGTCGGAAGCAGATGCGTGGTGCATTCGGTGCGATGATAGTCGTGCTAAGATTCTCCGAAAAGGCTTACTCATACCTATTTTTCTTATGCGAATTTTGGCGTCGGAGGGGGATCTGCGCACTGGGGTAGATGGGTCCTTCTACTATGACACTGTCGGATTTCCTCTTCGGTTTTGATACAATCAACCGGCGCTAGCCCAAGTAAGGAAATAATAGATGGCGCCTTGGTGTTGCTGGTGGACTAACTAGGGCTATTTCCCTGTTTTAATAAAAAGAGCATACTTGTTTGGCGTTGTTCGTTCGGGGTTTATTCCGGGTTTCCCGGTCCTTTCGTGGGTAATAGGTAGTTAATGGCAGCAGTGTGCTGTGGTATCGAGTGTGGTGTTCTCATACGCTGCTGAAGCTAGCGGTCTTTTCTTGAACGGGTTGGCTATCGCGGTTCAGATCGAGGATGTTAGAACAGTACTCCTTGTATAATCATTATATCTGCGTATTCTCAAGTGTCTGCCACAGCCTTTATTGCTGTTTGTCTCGGGAAAGGTGTGGCTGAGAACCTGGTGGCATTAGAACACAATGAAAATACTCGGGTGCAGTTAGAACAGCGGGTTTGTGGGAGAAAGCCGCATGAAGAATAATTGTTGTATCTTTTTATCTTTTTACTATTGGTTAATGGTGTATTCCTGGTGGGTCCCGTAAAAACCCCGTCCTCGCTGTGGCTCTTCGGGGCCTGCCTTGTCACTACAGCAGCTCTGCCGCTCTGCAACCCTCCCACATCAAAGAATGCCCAAACCTCAACACAATCTATGGCACACCTTCTGCGCGGTAAGCAGGCAGGCATTCAGAACGATCTGTCTGTCGGCCTAGCTCCTGATCTTTTTGTTCTTGACGAAGTATGCATACCCCAGCTGCTCGTTTTACTGTGTTCATCTAACGCAAGAGCCAGATCAACCGCTTTGGCATCAACTCTCAGATCTCCCAAATAGCCTACGACCCAGTACAGTCGCTCCTGGCCGTAGGAACTAATGATACTCAGTTTGGAAGTGGGCAAATCTATGTTTTTGGCCGGAAACGCATCAATGTGATCCTGCCTCTTCCCCGCCGAGCCTCTGTGAGGATACTCCAGTTCTGCGCCGACAAAATCCTGTGCCTGGATTCAAAGAATGACCTCTCCATATTCTCCTTGGATACGAAAGAAATATTAGCTTCCTACTCTCCTCCGGCGAAGATAACTGCACTGCACAGCGATCCGACACTTGACTATGTGTTGTTAGGATCTCAGACTGGTATGTCCATACTTGAGGATGCACAAATGAGAACAAAATAGGCATACACTTACGTGCTACATCCAGGCGACATATTGGCCTACGATCTCGACCGTGAAAGCCTCGCGCCCTTCAAAATATCCAATTTGTGGAAAGAGCAGAACCCGCGCGCGCGACCATCACCCATTCTTACTCTTTCATTCCATCCCAGGGACATTGGTACACTATTGATCGGATATGGCGACGGCGCTGTCATATACTCATTCAAGCAGAATAAGGCACTTAGGTTCTTCCAATACCAGCTGCCTCGGGGTGCACCGGGCGGCGACTCTGACCCTTCGGCTCTCCATATTGCACGGAATCCAGCCCTGACACAAGCAGTTTGGCATCCAACTGGAACCTTCATACTAACTGGACATGAAGATAGTAGCATTGTTTTTTGGGACCCTAAAGACGGCCGAAGCATCATGGCAAGGACCTTGCAGGATACAAATGTTGACAGGCCTGGTACCGGCACGACCAGTCTCGGAACCAACCCTGGTACCTTCGCATTGAAAGCACCTCTCTTCCGAATTGCCTGGTGCGCCAATCAGGATCCAGACGACACTGGCATCCTGATTGCTGGGGGTGCTCCGACCACTTTGCCAACAAAAGGTCTTACATTCTTCGAACTTGGCCGTACTCCAATATATGCAACGTCATCATGGCAGGTTTTATCAGATCATTTCGAGTCCCCGAAACGTCAAAGGATACTTCCAACTCCACCTAATGCCGAAGTTGTCGATTTCTGCCTCATACCACGCTCATCACCACATTTTGCTGGGGCCCACGACCCCATTGCAATCTTAGCTCTTCTATCGTCTGGGGAAGTAATCACACTGAGCTTTCCGAGTGGACTGCCGATATCTCCTACTAACCAACTACACTTATCGATGACCTTTGTCCATCCATTCGTAACCCATGCGAGCTTGGCTCCCGTAGAACGAACCAGGTGGTTGGGGATGACCGAGAAACGCGCACAAGGCCCATTGATCCTAAAAGGGGGCGCCGAAGCTAAGCATCCACTCAAAAGGTTCGAAACCCGCAATATTATCCAAACCGCCCATGCAGACGGAACGGTACGGCTGTGGGATGCCGGCCACGGCGACGAGATTGAGAATGAATCTCTCCTTCAAGTTGACGTTGCACGGGCAGCGGGTCGATCCGACGGTGCAGATGTCACTCTGATATCTCTTGCAGGTGCTACGGGAGAATTAGCGGCAGGCCTTAAGACGGGAGAACTCATCATTTTCCGATGGGGTCACAATAAGAACGCCGGAAAAGAAGCGCCGTTGGCCTTATCGCATACTCCACACGTGCTTACCAATATCACAGAAAGAAAGGATCCTTCTCTTACTGAAGGTCTGCTACCGTTCACTTTGCTAGATGTGCAGGACGGACCTGTGTCTGCCTTGAAGCTCTCAGATGTTGGGTTTGTCGCGGCAGGATACCAAGGCGGAACTTTTGTAATCGTCGATTTACGAGGCCCTACAATAATGTATAACGTCTCTATACAAGATCTCGCCAAGCAGGACAAGCGAGGTAGCTTCAGGCGAAATAGTGGGCAAAGTGCGACAAAGCCCGAGTGGCCTACCGCAGTCGAGTTCAGTGTGAGTTCATATATCACGAGTATAATTTAAGTGCATGAACTGACGATTGCAGGTAATGACCCTCGACGGTGATGGTGAGTTCAGCATTTGGAGATTGGAGTCCGGTAAATGATTTTATAACATATTCAAGATTACTCGAGCATTCTAGTACACGTCGGCACCAATTTAGGACGCCTGGCCACCTTCAAGCTTCTTCCTGATCCCACTGGTAGGTATACTGTTCAATTAGCAGGCTCTTTGTCCCTTGACAATCGTGTTATACGCATTGCGCCCCTTACGGCCGAAACAGGGCGCCCAGCGTATGCCTCCCAGACGGCCGTCTCGAATCTCCGACACGGCGTAAAAGTTAACGGCGTCCTCATGGTCGTAACGCAATCAGGTGTGAGGCTATTCAAACCTGCAAGCCATAAAGGCGCGCACAAGACATGGGACGAGTTTCTATGCGACTCTGCAGCGGTTGTTCGCTATGAGGAAGTTGGCTATGCCTTACTTGGCTTGTATGGCGACGGATGGGCAAGGGCGTACTCCATACCAGGACTGAAAGAGATTGGAACTGTCAAAGTAGGCAACATCCTTGATGTCCGAAGATTTTCTGAAGCCATAATCACGAGCTCTGGGGAGATACTAGGATGGAAAGGCCCCGCGGAGATGGCGCTAATCAACGTGTTTGGTCCCGGCTTGAATTTGTAATACTTTTACCACCACATCACTTAACTCCACTAACAGTTAACAGGAATCGGTCAAAGGACATTTTACTCAACCCAGAACTACTTACGCCGCCAAGACCCACAATAACAAATTTACAATGGATATCCGGCACCCAACACATTACACCATCTGACATGGATATTCTTAGTATGTGTTCTCACTCCTACATTAATCTAGCACACAGAACTAATCGCTCTGAGCAGTCGGTGGACCTGACCGACCACCATCGAAACGGATGATCATGCAAGCGCGCGCAGATGAACAGCAACGTCGAGCAGAAGGCCGGACAGCTGGATCGGGGTCTAACTTGGCAGTTTCCGGACAAGACGAGGGTTATTGGGCTTACATGCAAAGACAACTCAATGAACGTACAGAGAAGCTCGGAATTATGGGAGATTCTATGGACAAGTTAGAGAGCAATAGCGCTGGATGGGCGGATGAAGTTGGGAAATTTGTGCAAAACCAAAAGAGAAATATGGTTATGGGTGGTGAGTTGCACTAAGCTGTAAGAGGTTGTCCCACTAATTTATGCAGCCATGAAATCGAAGTTTGGGTTCTGAGCTGTAGATTCGGAGGCTAGCTGTTATCACATGGAGTGGCAACGGGTTTATTCAGGAACCTTGGAAGGCGTAGTGAATCGCCCAAGCTATGGTGGTTCCTGGAGTGGTTTTATCTTTTAGCTAACGGCGGAGGTAGGTGGGACTTCCACTGACTCCATCACTTGGTAAGGGCTATGCCGCTGCGCTGGCAGTCTTTTCCGATACCCAACTACGTACTATGTGCAGTCTGGCTCACGACTGTGCGTTGATGACAGGTTTTCTCGGGTATATTTGGCGAGCTTAAAATCATATTCGATCGCATGCACGATCGCGACATCTCTGCTTATCCCCCTATTTTATCAATGGTCTAGGTTGAGGGAGATAGTTAGCCCTGAATACGTGCGGAAGAAACCAAACCTATAATTAGGGAACCAGTGGCCTTTAGAGACATACGCAAAGCCTCAATGTTATTAGCAAACGAGTGATATTTTCGACGTTAGTAAATTTTAGTTTTCCGCTTTCAGAATGCGCATTATCTCGTGCCTAATCATGGCAATGCCCACTTATGTCAAGTATACAATTGGACCCCCGGTGGGCAAGAGCAGGTGGCCAGGCGTAACTGACATCGAAGTAGTAGACGAACATCGTATGGCAAAGCACAATAACCAGTCTCTCGAGTATTTATTCTTCTCTCCAACTCTTCCCGCCAAAGTTCTCTCTTTATCATTCGCAATAATCACGAGAGATTCTTTCGCTAACCATTGATACCCAAGCCCTTCGTTATACCACCCCCAATATCAAGCGTTATCGATAGTATTACGCAAGTATTATGCCAATCACTCGGCATATGACATGGATGGGGCTCTTCTTATCCGAGTAAGAGATGCACAAGGGTTCTTACGTCTCACCCAATCTCTAAACATGGCCAAGGCTCATCGACATATCGCATGGCGGCAATACTTCTCATGAATGGCATGCGGACCCATCAGAACAGGACTGGCATGAAAAATCGGAAGGCAGACTCTACCCACAACTGCAGTGGCAGCTCTCAGTGTTAGCCCACATCTTCTTTACGGAATTACCCCTTCGCTTTATCATGTTCGGCGCCATGAAGCACTCTCGTGACGGATACTGTGTGCGAAACGCGATGTGGGCCGCCGTTGAGGCATTCGATCAATATCAACACCCCGCACCTTGGTCACAAGCTGGCATCGATGCCGACAGACACATCTGTCGGAGGCTTAGAATTAGAGGAAATCGGGATATGAGGAGGGATATTTGGTCTTTGGCTCGCTCATACTGCTTCGCAACTCAAGAGGAAGATTATTGGATATCGAGATGGAACAGTGAGGCGGCTGCCCTCAGACTCGAGTATCTTGGCATAGGCGAGGACTCCGAGGAGTTCAATTATTTGACTCAGCGAGCTGCTTCGTACAATATCGATGATCCTAGAGCAGCCAACTTGCACCTGGATATCCCACTTCCGCGATCCGCGTCCCAGAGAGGCCCGTCGTTGGAGCGCGAATATCTCGGTGACCGGGCAGAACCGCCGCAAGGGATCTCGTTGGTCGAGCAGGATTCTGCAGTCCTGACCGAAGAAAATGATGCCCAGAATACGGTATCCATGGTCGCCCACTCGCTGAACACTCAACTGACAATTCCAATGGAAGTGGAATTGTCGAGCGTCGAACCGGATTGTCAACCATACGAGACTATTCATGTCAGCAATGAAGAGGAGATATGGCTTTTGGCAGACCAGGAATTTCATGTCGAAGACGAGCAGGAAACGTCAAGGCCAGACGAATTTGTGCAGCTCTGGCTTACGGCAATCGAGCATTTTGAGCCTCGGGCTGATAACGGACAGTCAACGGTAGAATGATCAAAAAAGATATTACGGGGTGCTAGTAGTCTTCACACGCTATAGCAGAGACATAAATAATGGATCCTAGATGAAACTATCACTTTGTCTCACTCTTACTTATTTTTGCGATTCAGAGAACTGTACACTAAGGTGCCTAGCTAACGTACTCCACAAGCGAGTCGCTCAAACAAGCGAGTCGCTCAAACAAGCGAGTCGCTCAAACAAGCGAGTCGCTCAAACAAGCGAGTCGCTCAAACAAGCGAGT
>KV745669.1:0-10698 GCA_001692735.1 Lepidopterella palustris CBS 459.81
TAATTACGTATAGTCTACGCGTTACGTATAGACTATAGTAATATATATACCTCCCGAATATTATATAATTTAATTTCTTACCTAATGTTTTATACTACACTAAAGCATTATATATTAGTATTTAATTAACGCTTCCTTATAAGCCTTTTTTCTCTACTTATAGCGCTTTAGTAATACTACCTATATCTAGAAGCGTTCTGTGCCCTTTTTGCGTAATTAAAGTGTGCACTTTTAATAATTTTTAGAATTGTATATATCTTCCACGTATTAGAGGTATTACTAAGTTCCGAAAGTAGCTTATAGAATTCTATAACGTGTTCTTATTTCTTTACCTTTATATTACTATAATAGAACGCGTTCTTAAGTTTAACTAAGTATATAACTTTTTCTATTTTCTTTTTTAGTTTTTTATATATTTTAATATTTAGTCTAAAGTCTTTTATAAGATTTATATCTTTAATCGGCTTTAGGTTCTTATTATACTAGTCCTTATTTATTGCCCATAACTTAGTTATAATATTAGTTATTTAGTTAGGTATAAATAGTAGTTTAATAAAAGTTAAGTAGTAGCTAATTAGTATTATAATAGTATATCGCCGATACTAAATATAAAAGGGTATAAAAGGGTATAAAAAGGTATTAATAGTTAGATTTAAAGAAAGATAAAGGTAAATAAGGTAAATTAAAAAGAGGGGAAGTAAATATAAACTTTAGCGGCAATTAGCGGTAAACTTTGTAATTATGCGTATATAATAGT
This sequence comes from Lepidopterella palustris CBS 459.81, assembly GCA_001692735.1. Lineage (NCBI taxonomy): Eukaryota > Fungi > Ascomycota > Dothideomycetes > Mytilinidiales > Argynnaceae > Lepidopterella > Lepidopterella palustris. Next base: position 758 of record KV745669.1, read on the forward strand.
ATAGAGGTAAAGTTAGTTATTATATTACTTCTATATAGTAAGGTAGTTATAGAGATTTATATTACCTATTATAGTACGTCTTTTAGGCTTATACCTCTAGGCCTAGTACTATATAGTTAAATAATAGCACAATTGAACAATTTATAGAGACTACCCTACCTAGTCCGCTTTGCGGGCTAGGTAGTAGTCTAGTACTGCCAGGCTTTTATAGTTCTTAATACAAGTAATATATTTATATAGAATAGGTATATATAGTTTATTATAGGTTTATTATATATATATTTAAACAAGTTGGCTATACTAATAGGGCGAAGATATTTATAATTAGGTAGAGCATTTATATAGATATAATAACTCATTTTAGCGTAGTATAATAAGTTAATTCGTAGGTTTTATAGTTTTTATCGCCGCTATTATATAAAGTCGGTTAAGATGCGCGCCACTAGGGTTTAGGGGGTTAACTTGCGCCTATACACCTAGAATTACTAAACTATAAGACGCTTAGTATATACTAGGTAATATCTATAGTAGACAGTAACGTATTATACTTATCTTTTAGCTATTAGCGTTATTCTTATTGTATTACGCTTATATTACGTTGCCGTTAAGAATACCGATTTTTTACTAGAAAGAAATAGAGCGAATTAAATATTTATTTAATGCGCTAAATACTTACAACTATATAGGGAAAGTTAGTTATATTGTTAATAAGAGTAATTAAGATTTTACTACCCTTAGAACACTATATCGGCTAGGTAGAGGCTTAAATAAACTAGTTATAAGTATAAGATAAGATTTTATTTATTAATTTCGTGTCTTATCTTAATAGTATTAGCCGTTATTTAATTGTTCTAGGTTTAGAGTTAGTAACCTCTATAGTAATAGGTAGTAGAATACCTTATACCTAAATATACAGTTTTATATTATAGGAGTACGTATTTATTGGCAATTTACAGCAAATTAGGGTAGTAGGTATTTTATAGTCTCTAGCTACTATAACGTAAATTTCCTCTTTTTATTATATTTTTAGTATTATATAATATCCCGCTCTTTACCTAACACTTTATCTAGATATTAATTAGCTATAGCTACTATGCCCCTTATTAAAAAAAAGAAAAATATACTCTCTAGTAGTAGTAAGCTATAATTATTTGCGAGGTTTCTTTAGTTTAGGCAATACTTTTAGTATATTATAATACTAGAGTTTCTATTTACCTATAATATAACTAGCCTGCCTAATATATTAATTTCTTACTTTACTATCTACTTTTTTTTTCTCTACTCTTCTACTCGCTTATATCGTGAACTATAAGAGCTTAATAGTGCTAGACTATCGCCTAGCCTATATTTAAGTATAGGCTAGATAGAGTAGTTCTTATATACCGTATTTTACCTTACTAATAAGTTTTATTACCTTTACCTCTTTTCTAGTACACGTTTAATATACCGCGCGCAACTATATATACTAACGCTAAGACCTTATTTATATAATTTTTATATACGTTTCTACTCTTTACTTTTATTAGTTAGTTCTACTTTACTAACTACTTATCTCTATAACTATTAGTATAAGTAAATCTACTTTAGCTATAGAGCTTTATTACTTTATAAATTAGCTATTTAGGTTTTCGTACTAGTTACGCGGTAGAGTATTTAGTATTACTAATACGTTTCTATAGGCTTTCTACTTAACGTAACCTACCCTTAAATATAGACCTTCCCACTAAATATTTCCTTACCTACAATATTAACTATGTCCCTAACTACTATAAGTTTATAAAGAGCGTTATAGTCTTTAAAATTTCCCCCGCTACTAAAAATATAAACACCGGTAGGTCTACTAAAGGTAAAGGTAAAAGCAAGGCGCTTCTTAATAAGCTCTATTTTCTAGAACTAGGTAGTCTATACGTCTTTACTAATAATACTCCAAAATATTATATTTATTAATCCACTAGCTATATACGCGCCAACTACCCTCTAAAGATAAGCTTATAATAATATTATAACTATAGTAAAACTAGCCACCTTAAGCGCGACTACTTCTAGAGAATATACAACAACTATAGTGTATAAGGCTATATAAGGCAAGACTATCTAGAATTAGTATAATAGAGAAACTATAGGTCGAAGCGTATATATATAAATTGTAACTTCTTAGACTATATAACTAGCTTCTATTATTAGCCCTATAAGAACTATAGAAATATAGAATATATTATTAGTAATTATATAGGTGGCCCTATTCTGCCCTGCGTAGTAGATATAGCGAATACTACTACCTTAAAAGTAGCTAATATAGTTATTCTCTATTAGGAAGTAGATAGCTAGGCCGGCGATTTAAATTCTTAAGCCGATAATACTAAGTCTATAATAGCTAAGCTATTTAATACGCTTAATTTTCTAGCTAATACCTAGATTACGGTATAGTTTATAACCTAAATTAATAAGTATTATATTATATTGTACGGTATTAAACTTATAGTGTTTTATAAGAGTAATTAAATACGTACCGCCTATATATATAAGACCGCTCTTATCTAATTTATAAGCAAGAATATTAATAGTAATATTAAGGTTAATATTCTTAATACTATATCTCTAAATACTTAGCGCTTACTACGCTCAGAAACACTAGAAAATCTTAAGCGTATTTTTCCGTAATACGCTACGTCTCTATAGTTATACTATATTAAGTTCGATTTCGCCTCTAATAAATCTAGTAGTGGTGTACACACCCTACTCAGCAAGTACTTTTTTGTTAATAGCGACTTTGGCCCGTTTACTCTAGTAATCTATAATATCCGCGATATACTACTTAATTATTTAAAGGTTATTATCTACTTCTTTATACTAGGCACTAAGTAAATCGATATTTATATAGGGAACTTAAATAACACGCTATAAAAGTAAGAAGACAATAATTCTTTAGGTTACTAGTAGAAGAACGGGCGTGTTAATATTTAACTAGGTATATAGCTCCCGGTAGAGAATTGGCTATTCTACTAGATTTAAGCAAGAATACAGTTTAATTATATTCTTAAGTACTTTACTATTTAATTCTACGCCGTGGTTACTAGTATAGAGGCGGCGTATTAGAGTTTTTGTATACCTACTATAGTTCGCCTTATCTTCTTCCTAGGCGGCAGTAATAAAGTGTACTACACGGCTATTTAAATAGTCGATAGCCTTACTCTTTATATAGACTCTATTATTAATATATTGTTTCTAGGCGAGAATTTAGATAGTAAAACTAACTAGAAAAGTATAGTAATTAATACTACTTCTTTTAATTCTTACTATAACTTCTATTGCTTTATCTTTTGGCTACGTATAGGCTAGAAGTTCGCTATAAACCCTAAGTTTAAACTAGAGTATATTCTAAATAGTAAGGACTTTAATATAGTTAGTAATCTAAGTACTACGCTAGTTAGTACTAAAGGAATTAAGTACGTTATATCTAAGCGTACTCCTAAAATTAAAATATTTTAAAAGATAAATACTCTATAATATATATAGTAGGTAGAAGACAGTTTTATTATTAAGCGCTAAATTACTCTTTTTAATAACTTTACCGACCTCCTATATTTTAATTACTTTAGCTATAACCTTAAGATATATAGTAAGATTACTATTAAAGACGCATACTAGTCTATTTTACTACTCTTTAATAACAAACAACAGCGTACCTATATAGCGCTTAAAAATATAATAGGTAGTATTTTACTAATTTAAGGTTTTAGTAGCGTCGGTAAATTAATATTTCTAACTACTTTTATATAGTACTAGTATCGACTTAGAGCGCCGCATTAAAATTCTAGTAGAATCTAGGTTCTATTACTGCTAAATCGCTAACTAGATATACTAGCGGAAAATATCAACAAGGCTCTTATAAGTAATTACAAGGCATTACGTGCACAAGGCCATAATTCTAAATATTCTATTATTGTTTACCGCTATATGCGCGCAACTAAGGCCAAAGTCTTTAAGTAGAATACTATTATATAGTAAATAGTAGTAAATATTAATAAGCTTCCTAAATACTTTAATAAGTTTAATATAGGTACTATAGACGATAATAAGGCATCTATATTAAGTATAGCATTATTACTATACTATATATTTAAGGCTAGTAACGCCACCGGCTTTAATAAGCGCTTAAAAATTATAGATCTATTAGAAAAATAATAGTTACTACGCCTTATAGGTATCCCTAACTATAATAGGAACTTTTATCCTATTATAGATCCCGATATAGTAAAATACGCCGAATTCCGCTAACACCTAAGCCAATTTACGGCGGGAGAGAATATAATATAAAATAATAAGAGAGAATTAATACGTATAGTTAACCTAGTTATTATAGACCTAGCTAAAAAGGCTAATATTATTCTTATAACCCCTAATATAGTTTTTTAGGCTTATACACACTTTATTAGCGCTACGCGTACGGTCTTCTATAATAAGGCCGGAAAAGCGTCTAAACTAGGCAGTTTTATAGAACTTGCCTAAAGTAGACTATATATAATACTTAGAGGTCTATAAGTCTAATTAGGTAACCTAGTACCTTAAGTTCTTCTTGGTAATATATACTAGCCTAAACTAACCCTTAGTTCTAATATTAATACTTATTTCTATTAGTAGAAATTAATCTCTCTATATATATACCTACTTTTAGCTAGTGTAAATTCTATATAGTTTTGGTTCTAGTATTAATTTATAGAAAATATTATATTCCTTATAAATACTACCCTGCTGTATAGTTAGCTTTACACTAGCCCTAGTATTATAGAATAAGAGACGTTAAAGCTAGTAGTAAATTTTTTCTAGAAAAAACTTAGCTATAACTATACTATTGCCTTTCTTATAACTAGTAGTATAGCGCTAGTAAATAATTTTAGCAAATCTACGTATAACCTAGAGTACGCTCGGCGCGCGTTCTTTATTACTATATAGTTGGTCGAATTTGGTGTTAAGCTAGCCGAAGTTGGCCTTGCTATTCCTTATATAGTATAGCTTACTATCTACTCTACAGCGCTGTATACTTTAAAGAAGTAGTGCTACGGGCAGCTAGCTAGTAGTAAATAGCGGGATTTTACGCTAATAATTAATAAAATCTAGGTATTTATAGTTAATAGTATTTAAGGTAGTAAAGTCGAGTTTTTAGTATATAATACTACTATTACTAGTCTACTAAAATTTATCTAGAATATAGCAAGAAACCTATTAGTAATTACTAGGCCGTAAGCAGGCTTAATTATTATTAGTAGTGTTTAAATAGTCTAGGCTTACTATATAGGTAATAAAACCTTTATAAATACGGCGTATTACAAAATTATAAAGTAGTATAAGAAAAATAGAGTATTTATTAACCTTAATAATTTAAAGACTAAGGAATATAATAAGGCTCTTACCGCCCCCTTTAACGTTGGTAAAGCTACCTAGCGTGTTTACCGCTAGTATATAGAGGATTACACGCCTATATTATTTAGCCTAGACTTTAACTTTAATATTAGTATCCCTAATTTCGCGCATACACCGGATATTAATAATAATAGTAGTAATACTAGTATATAGGACAATAGTAGCAAGGCTAGTAAAGATATAAATAGAAATAACGGCGAAGATAGTGCCCGTGCTAATAAGAGAGATACTGCCTTTAATGATAAGGAAGATACTACCTAGAATAATAAGGGAGATACTACCTAGAATAATAGCAATACTAGTACATTAAGTAATAACAAAGATAGTGCCTATAGTAATAGTTTATAATAGTAGGGTTAGTTATTAAACGTATTAATAATAGGGGTAGTAAGACTATTAAGTAAGGGGACACTAAATAATAGTTATAAGTAGCGCTAGCTACTTGCAATTTATACTTACTTTTTGTAGTTGCAATTTGCTACTACTAGTAATATAATATAGTAGATTATAACACTATATTATAATAAAATATTATATATTTTTACTTATACTAGAATTTACTATAAATAAGCACACTATAGTAAAGATATATAGTTTTAATTAAGTATAATAATTCTAATTACTATTCTATATAAACTAATAGTTAATAGCTATTAACCTATAATACTAAAGCCGAGTAATTATTATGGCTATTATTATAGCAACGTAACCTAACGCGCCTAAGCTCCCGCCGGGCGGCTACTTTTATTTAGGCTATATTATTCCTTATACTACTACGCCCTCCCTATACTTTAAGAACTTTGTTATTAGGAATATAGATACTTAAGATAGTACTTATTTTAACGCACTAGCTATTAGTCTAGTAAAGTATAGGACTAAGGTAATATCTATATAATTCCCTTATATAAGAGCTATAGATATTAGTGTTTTATTATATAGCGCCTTAATAACCTAGAACTATATACTTAGGTAACTATTACGGGACTTTCTTATACGCCGAGAGGGTTTACTAATTTTATTGCTAAAAGAGAAAACAGCTAGAGGCTACCGTCTCTATATTAATTAAAGTAACCGCAATTAGCCAATAGCTTATAGTCCGCCTAGTATAATACTTCGCGCTAGGAATAGGGCTATATATATATTAGTAACACATTATAATAATAATAGATAATTACGTACTATCTTTATAGATTACTATAAAAACTAATTAGCCCGACCTATTATAAACTGCCTAAAATAAAGTAGCCCTTAAAGCTCTATTATTCTATATAGGTATTACTTCTATATAGGCGGCCTATATCTATTCTAGGTCGCAATTTACACTAGCCTTTATATATATTCTAACTAACTACTAGTATTTAATACTACGTAGGCCCTAGGGCGCACTAGACAATAACACTAGGCTAGAGGCTATATCTATACATAAGACCGAATTTGTACTATTTAGCTAACGCCTATAAAGTAGTATAGTTAGTTAATTAAGACTATATCTGTAGCCCTATAAATAGCTATATACTAGTAAACTTAGTATATTTACTTTAGCTATATACTCTTTCTCTATACCCTATATATAGTTACTACTAGACCGCCCTATCGTCTTTATCTTCTTGCGTATATTTAATTAGGCGCGGGCTAGTATATTCTATATAGCTTTGTGTACCTATAGCTCTAGTACCTTATTATATTCTACTACCTAATAAATAACTTTCTAAACCGCCTTCTTACGCACTAAAGTATTTAGTCGTCTATAAAATAAAATATATAGTAGACTATTCTTAATAATAACCTACTTAATAACGTGCTTAATATTATTAAGTTGTTTAGTAGTAACCCCTAATTTAATAGTAAGCTATATATCTTTTTACGCGTCCGCAGCGCTTATAGACGTATACTATACTAAGTTAGTAGTATATTATTACTATGCACTACGTTTTATTATAAAGAACGGTATAGTATCTAAGGTAGTAAACTATAGTATATAGAAAGTTTTATGCGCCCGTTATAATAGATAAAAGAAGTATTATTAATAGCGCGTAAAGCTTTACCGGCCGCTAACACAACGCAATAAAGCGCAAATTAGCGCTAAACGCACTAATTTAGTAAACTTATATCTTAGCTCGAGTTTTAAACACCACTTTATACCTATAGCTTTGCTTAAGCGTTATTCTTAGTCCCTAGTTAAATACATTATAACTAATTATAGATTATTATAGCAATTTATAAACTATTATAGTAATTTATAAATAAATTTTATTTAGTAATAATATAAAGTATATAGAACTAAATTAAAAAGTATAGGCGGCCTAAATTATTATAAATAGTATTGTTTGGCTTAATAGAAGCAAAGAAATAGGCGCGAAACTACTAGTATTTATAATATAGATAATAAGATACTATCTCGCTATTAAGGCTTAAATAGGTATTAGGCAGCCAATTATAGGGCCGGACTAGAGTAGTATAGTAGGTGGCCGCTTACGTAAGCACTATACAATAATATTATTAATAAACCGAATAATAGGGTACTAAAAATATAATACAACAATAATACTACTATATATAATAGTATATATAACTTAGTAACGGTTAAGAATAATAAGTAGACTTTAACTAGAGGGTCTACGGACGTCTTTAGAATTAAAATATTTAAAAAGGCTACTAGCCGCGCTATAGAAAAGGTACTAGAATAGAATTAAGTAAATATACAATTTATAGGCAATATTGCGGTATTATACAATAATATACTATATATAAAATACACTCATAGTGTATTAGACAAGAAACTTACACTATTTTACCTATTTAGTAGTAAGGTAGAATACGTATAAGTCTTATAGTAGGTAAGTAATAGGACGTTTAAAGGCGCCATTAACAATTAGTTTAATAATAGAAGGCTTTAGGGAATATACACCGGATATTTCTCTTACTGGAATACTAAAGATATTAAAGAAAAGCTACTTTAGAAATATACCTAAGATAAGAGTAAGCCTTTATAGTAAACCAAAACTACTATTACTATAGTAGGCTAAAATCTGCCGATATATTACTGCAATATACTAGATATAGTTTCCCTTTTTATTAGTTATTACTCTTTTTAAGAAGACCTAGCTTTCTCGTCTATAAGGTAATACTTATCGGTAGGAATAAGAGTATACTATAAGCTTAGTACAGCGGACTAGTAGTAGAAAATATAAAAGTAACTACCGCCTAGTACTACTATAGTACCGATTATACTAGCTAGTAATAAGACACAACTTACCGTATATACTAGTAATAAAAAGGCATAGCTAGTTTATTTTATAATTAGAAATATTAGACTAGGCGTTTAGTAGTTTATAAGTTGACTAGCCCTATAGCTACTTATATACCTCCCGGTTAATATACCTAGTAACTAATTCCTAAGGCTAGCGGTATAGTATAAGGCCCTCGCGACTATTCTTAAATATATATTTCTTAAGGTATACCGTAATTTATATAATTATACTAACAACGCGTATAGTATTAAAAGACACTAGTAGAAAGAGAATACGTCTTTAATATATAAATAGCTATATTTAGTACTACTTTCTAATATTGGCTATATTTATAGCCGATTATAAAGAGTAAGTAATACTTATAGGTATTAAGAGCGGTTATAAGTATTTAATATATCGCGTGCCTATAAATTAACGGTATAATTTAGTAACTACTATTTAGCGGCTATAGCCACTATAAATATACTAATCTATAAAAGCCTAAATACGTATATAATAATAAAGTTATAAGGCTAATAATTTAAATTATATTCGGCTATTTTGTAACTTTATATAGAACTATAACTTATTAAATATCTATATAATAATAGCACCTAATTTTCTATACTAAGTACTTAAGGGCCTTACTAGTAAATATATTATATATTAGGTTTGGAATCTTCTTTATAGTAAGATATAAGCCGGAAAATACTAGGACCTTAATATACCGCGTATAGATAGTTATAGCTATAAAATATTAAATATTAACAAACTTCTTACTACCTACTTTACCTAAGTGAACTGTTTTACCGATATAATAGTATAGGAAAACTAGGTAAGTATTAGTTAGTAAATAGGGAAAATGTATAAATTTTTATTATAATAACTAGTTTCTGTCTTAGCACCCCTACTAAAGTATAATAAGGGCGCTATACTTTTTATCCGGGCCTTTATAGACTTTACTATAATATCTTAGTATATATTATATAATAATATAACTATTTAATATATAGAAGCGGCTATATATAGAATAAATAAGATAAAAAATATATTCCTTTAGTTCTAACTAAGTAAGGTGGAGTCACTATACTTTAATATTCCCAAGTTATATACTATTACCTACTACCCCGTAAGTATCTGGTAACTAGGCTTAATTAAAGGTATAGATATAAAGTACTTAAAGCAAGTATATAAAATATAAAAAGAATTCTACTATAGAACTAATAAATAGAATAACTATAAAGAGTAGATACTATAATATAATACTATATATTTTAATATAATACTTTA
>KV745670.1:0-10632 GCA_001692735.1 Lepidopterella palustris CBS 459.81
CTTATTTTTATCTAAATCTTAGCTAAATCTGGTTACTCGTGGCCAAATCTAGTTGCTCGGGCTGCTCAGGCTGCTCGGGCTGCTCGGACTGCTCGGACTACTCGGGCTGCTTAGGCTGCTCAGATTAGTACTACGCGAAATCTGGTTGCTCAGATTCTCCCATAGCCAAATCTGGCTGCTCGAGCCCAAATCTGGTTGCTCGCGATTTGACATGGAATCTTGGGATCTGATTGCTCGGGGCAACCAAATTTGGTCTCCCGAAACGCCGATGTAACCCTAGGGTTAAGAAAGTAAAAATAAGTTAAGTACAAAGAACTTTAAAATAGTAAAAAACCTATTCTTTTTAAGTATTTTAAGCTCTTCGTCCTTTAATTAGTATAATTAGTGCTATAGCGCTTACTAAGCTACTAAGCGTACTAATTACTACTTAGTATAATTAGTATTTTAGCGCCTACTAAGCCACTAAGTATACTAATTATATTACGTAACTTATATAATAACCCCTATTATTTTTATAGTCCCTTAGGCTTTACTAGTTATTCCTTATACTAATTTTATAAGAGCTTATTTAAGTATCTATTAATCTATTTAACTAGTGTATTCTCTTAATTCTAGTTGGCCGTAATATATAGCTAGAATTTTTTATAACTATAAAAGAAAGCTTATATTTTATAAAAATTTAAAGAAGCCTTAAAAAAATATATAAACTTTATATACTTTATAAGTTTAAGTATAAAATAAAATAAAAAATATTAATTATAATTTAAAAACTTTAAAGCTTTTTATTTAAAAGTTAAAGTTATTTTAAAGAGAAATAATATATCTTAAAAGTTCTATATAAGAAAGGTTTTATTATAGTATATATAATATATTTAAAAGTTAAAAAAGTAATTTAAATATTAATTTTAATTTTAAAAATATAAAAATTTATTATATAAAAATTACTTAAAAATAATATTTACGCCCGGCTTAAACGTAATATTAATTTACTTATTCTTACTTACCTTATATAATCTTTAAACCTAAATTCTATTAAGCTAATTTAGTATATTATAAAGTAGTATTTACGGGAAAAAAAATAGTTAACTATTACCTAGTTTAAAGTAGATATTTAGGTAGAGTAAAATAAGGTTATAATAGTAGATATTTATAAATAGATTAGAGAAATACCCTAGTAATATAAGAGAGTATAGGAACTTAATAGTAAGCGTATTAGAATAGATACGTGGTAGTTATTTAGTGTATAGCTCAAAATAAGGGGTTGAATTTTTGTGAGGTGGCCCCTGCGCGACGAATTCCTGCAGACCCTTTGAGTGTTGTGTTACATAAGCAATATTTGGGGTTGTCAGATATACAGGACGACTGAAATGAGGTAAAGCTGGAGACCACCTGTGGACAGCGGACCACATAAAATAAAAGTAGCATGTTCTTCAAAGATTGTTTGATCGTTGAGTTGTGGGCCAAAGCACCTCAGGTTTTATTCGAGTACCATACCAAAGACCACTAGTTCTATATATTAATAGTTGGGACTACTATTGCGTGTTCACCCCTACAAACACTTGGGCCCGCTTCAAAGCAGGGCATAGAGCCCCTTCAATCGGCAAACATATCCAACAAAGCGCATCGTAAAAGACGGCACTCCCACAACCTCCACGCCAAACCCCTAATACACACCCGGCACAATTCTATATGGCACAAGCTCACAGTACCTCTCCCAATCCTTCCCATACTTCCTACGACACTTCTCCTCATCCCTCATCTCCCGATGCACCAGCAGCACGGCAAAATACACCATGAAGAAATAAGTCACCGGCATGCCCCATCCCTTCGCCTCCCCAGGAACCACATACCGGCCGACGGGCTGACCGCCGAAAACACTCCCACTGGCAGGCGTCGCGGCACTGATGGGGTGCGTAGCTGAGTTTTGAATGACGTAGCCAGCGATGCCAGTTGGCAGCACGTAAGCCCAGCTCATGAGCCAGTCGCCGAGATAATTGATGTGGCGCGCGGTGCCCCACCAACCGGAAACCAGCAGCTTGGAACCGGAAGCCGTCTCGATGTACTTCAGATGGGCAATTTTGGGGTCTTTGGGGTTGGTGCGGAATCGGTTCTTCTCGTTGTTGCAAGCGCGGAAGATGTAGTAGCCTAGGCCTTGCACGGCAAACACGCCGGCGCAGCCCCAGATGCCGAGCTCGAGCGGGTAGACGGCTAGATACCGTGCTTGGATTGAATAGGTGAAGGGGAGCCACGCGAGGTCGCCGAAGGCAAGCATAAAGCCGAAGCCGTCCGCGATGATGTCGATAGTGGTCAAGATAGCGGGTTCCATGTAAAGGGCGTCGAAAACGTAAAGGGCTTGCGCAAAAGTGGTGAGAACAATGGAATCAGTGACGTAGCCATAGGTACGGTACTGCTGTGCGACGAAAGCCAAGTCGAGGATAATCCAGCCGAGCATACCGGGGCGGAGCTCCATCCAGGATTTGATGTCAACGGTGCCGAAAAGAGGAAGCGTGATGCGTGGATTTAGCTCGCGGCCGATGAACCAGTCATAAATGATGTTGCCGCTTTGGCCGCCTTTGGCCAGCTCGCGTTTGTCGGAGTTGGGAAATCGAACGCTGAAGCTGGAGACGTAGACGTAAGTGGCCAGTGCGTAGGAGATGAGGATATTGGTGGTTAAGAGAGGGAGGTAATTTTCTGAAATGAAGGTCCACACGACAAAATTGGCGCCTTCAACGGCAGTGCCGGCGGCTAATATGACCACGATGAAGACTGCTGAGTTGAAAGCTGGTGGGTGTTAGCTGGAAAGAAAAGTTGATGTCATGTGATTTGTGAAATGCTTACAGTTTAAGCGATACTTCAGCTTTCCCCCCGAGCTGAGCTCAACGCCTTCAATCTCAGTGGCAGGAAGCACGGCATAGAGGACCAGACTGAGCATGTAATAACCCAAGGTAGCAATGACGGTATTTGTGTTTAGCAGTTGAGAAAATCCCTGCCAACCAACATCCTGCTTTAACTTCTCCAAAGTAAAGGTAGAGGGATGTAAAAGAGAAGGAGCGGGACACCCAGAGATGTCATTGCATAAGAATGCAAGCATATAGCATCCTAGAGGCAGGCCGATTGATATAGCTGCTGCTCCAAGACTGAACAATGTTAGAACAGCGTCAGATTTGGGTCGCACATTAATTCAATACTCACGGTCCACCAAACTCAAAGCCATGCGGCTCTTCAGCGACAGGCGCGGCCTGCGTCTTTCGCTTTGGCGGCATTTTTTTTTAAAAAAATTATTAAGACCTGCGGGGTTCTGAAATAGTATGAAGACCAGGGAGTTGACAAAGGGGCGGCGACGCGTCAAAAGACTCGAGAGTTGTTGTAACTCGCAGGAACAGGCTCACTGGTTCCACGCTGGGCTTTCGTGGAATTTGCTTCTTCTTTATACGAAGGAGAAATTCTCTCTTTGCCGTGTCGTCTGAGGTTTGCCCTTCGGATAGTGGTATCCCGTGTTGAAACTTGAGTTGCACTGCCTTGATGAAAGCGCCAATCCCATTTTAGCCTTAGTAAAACGCGTGGACCTAACTATGTAGCCACAGGGTTAATCCAATCAGGAACAGTTTACGGACCACTTGTAATACGTACTCCAAACGCTCAAGTCTACACTCTCCAAATATCCCCAACCTGCCTCCTTCCTTCTTACACTCGCTATAGCTTGAACTGATGCTTATCACGTTTTGTAAATCATGAGACTATCCTTGTTCTGCGCGCTCTTCGCGCTTCTCCAATCATATACTGCCATCGCCGACGAGAAGGCAAAACCTCTGAAGCCATGCACAATCAGATCTCCCTCAACCGACCGGTTCTTCGACCTGAACCCTATACGCGTCACGCTGCCGGAGAAGGGGAAGAAAGTGCACAAAGATGACCGGACCGAGAGCTGGCATGCCAAGGGCTACGACTATCCCGCAAACTTTACCCTCAACTTCTGCGGGCCGGTAGTTGAGGAGCTGGATGAGATTGTAGATTTGGACAAACACTTGTGGAAGAACGTCAGTGCATTTTACAAGAGAGATGGGAAATATTATTCCATGGGGTGAGTGGTAGCTCTGCAATCAATTCCACGCCGGGAACTCCCTTCCCATCCCTAGAATGTCTCCCAACGCAAAGTTGGGAATTGTAAACTCCAGGGACTGCCAGATTCTGCCACAAATACACTACAACCTTATTCGGAAGAGAGACTAAATCTACATCTTATCACAGACTTCAAAACCATGAACCCGTTTTCCGTGGTCGCAAACTAGTCTTAAACTACACCGGCGGCTCTCTCTGCTCCTCAAGCCACTCCAAACGCGCCCTTCTCCCGCACGAGACCGAAGAAATCTCCACGAATAAAATAATAGATGGTGATGACGATGACGAAGGCGACAAGGATGGAGATGACGAGGATGAGGACAAGCCAAAGAAGAAGAAGCCAGCAAAGGCCAAAGACGAGCGCCGAAAATCCACCATCATATCCCTTCTTTGCGAGAAAGACCCGTTGGCAGTCACCTCGATTGCATTCGTTGCGGCGAGCGAGGATGACTGCACATACTTTTTCGAGGCTCGGACAAGTGCTGCCTGCGGAGGCATTGAGGTTGAAAGACAAACATTGAGTCCAGGCGGCGTTTTTGGCGTCATGTGAGCACCGTTCTACCTTCGCTAGGAAACTAGTATACTGATATTCGCAGTGTCCTGATCGCAGTGCTGGTCTACCTTGTCGGCGGCTGCGTATACCAGCGCACCGTGATGCACCAGCGTGGATGGCGTCAACTTCCCAATTACTCTATCTGGGCCGGCATTGGGGGTTTCATCACGGTAAAACTCTTCTATTACCTCGTCTCCACAGCTTCAGACACGCAATTCCCACCGTACCCCTCTCACACCTAGTGCTAACACAATTCCTAGGACGTGTTCATAATCCTCACCTCCTCCTGTGCCCGGTTCCTCCCCTCCCGACGCGGCTACAGTCGCGTCTCACTGGGCCACGACACACACCGCGACCGAGGCCGTGGCCGCAATAACCACAACGAAGACGAAAACAGGCTGATTGATCAGCTGGACGAGGAGTGGGAAGACTGAGATTATTATACTGTTTTCGTTCTTGCATGGCTGGTGGCTGGCTGCGGGCGTTGTTCGGCATTTGGAATAGGAAATTTATTCGAGGCTGGGTATACCTATGCAGGATAGTTTAGAAAACGGCGTTTTATAATTCGGAAGGCTCTCACATAAATTTTTTTTTTTTTTTTACCAAAAAAAAGGGAGAACCTTTAGGAGCTGCTTTTCATATTAGGGATACAGCGGGATTGGGCTTATGACAATGGATAAACTGAGTGGATGTGCGATTGTATGGTGAGCAGGTTTGATGTGGATGCTAGACGTTAGGAATTTTACAGTTTGTTCCGTCCAGCAATGCACATAATCACATAATCATAATCAGGCCTCTGATTATAATTACTGTATAATCACCAAGATTAATCATATTATGTTCCGTAGTTATTTTCAATTATAAGATTCATACCCTAATTTCCTAATTAGAAAGGTGCTTTAAGGTTTTACAAAGGACAACTTATTAGGCTCTAATTCTATCCACAAGGCAGAGCCTAACTGAAGCTTTCACTAAAGCCGTACTTTATAAGGTCGATTACCTCCACTATTGCTGTATTGGCAGTTAAGAAGCGTCCTGCCTTTACAATCTTTTATATCTAGCTATCTAGCTCTTTAAGCACTCCGTCTGCCCTATAACTGTTACCCTAAGCCTTAAGCGCTCCTATAAAAACGTTTAACAAGCGCCTATAAATATACGCTCTGCCTCGGCCGACATAGCAGGTATAGAGAGTCTATTTATGGCTATACGGAAGAGGTATAGGTATTTTAAACGAGTTAAGGGCTTAAACAACCAGTTAAGAGAGCTTGTGGCTATTAAATTAGCTAGTGTACGCTGCGTATAACTAAAGATGTGGTGGTAATAGAGGTGGTAATAGAGGAGGTAATAAAGGTAGTTGAAATAAAACATCAGAATAAATGTGCCCCTAATATTAAGAGCGCCCGCAGAGACGAATTTTGTATGTCAAAAGGTAGTCTTAGCATACATGTAGCATAATAAGTACATTATCTCCCTGGGGCGCCAAAATAGCTTGGACGTTAAGCAATTCTAAATACTAAGCTGCCTTTAGCCTAAGCTGCCTCAACACTAAAAGCTATATCACCACTAAGCGAAATATAATCGCATAACTATGGAACATAATCAGGCTTCTAATTATATTATATTCGGTTCGGTTACATCATAATTATAATCAATGTAACTAATCAAATGATTATATACGTCGCTGGTTCCATCGAAGGGTATGTCGATTTTCTGCAAATCTGGCGTTGCATACCTATAGACCAGCCAATCGCCACAGAACAAAAACTAGGTAATACTGAAGAAGAAAAGGAAAAAGTCTACAAAGCCGGAAAAAAAATGAATGAATGAAAGAATGACACCGATCACACTAACAACCACGACAACGACCACGACAATGACCACGACAACTCTACTCACAAGCTACATCAGCGCCGATCCAAGGGGAGGAAGCCATGCAGCCCTAATACCCATGGAACAAATCTGTAAACAGCCGTTTCAAGATTGAGACTAAAGTGCCATGAGGGCCTGGCACGAGGCGGGAACATGGAACCAAGCATTTTGCGTTTTGTTCTCGAGAGAGGAATTTATTTTTTCAATGTCGATTAGCGGAGAGCTTGACTTCGCAATCTTCCAGTTGCAGCCCTTCAACAAGCCACGGAACTCCGCACGACCGCATTGTCTCAGAGTTTAGATACCGACACGTGTGGTGAGTGCAGGTAATAGCATGGGGTTCACAGCAGATGTGTTGCTGAGATAGATGATGGCAGACCAGCTGCCAGCACTAGAAACATGGGGATTCACTACTCGAGTCTCAAGGCTTGTTCGTTATTGTGCCGTTTGGCACGGGAAAGAGTGAAGAAGTATGAATGAGGATCAGTAGACAAGGCCTGAGTGTAAACGGCGATACTATGGCGCGATGTGAATCGTACCCGCTTTTCAATGCGTGGATGTGGGAATATGAAGTGAGGTATCTCACGATTGCGAATGCACATGGACTCGTCGGATAATGATTTGGGTAAAACAAGAATCACCGTCAATGATGGTGTGTTGGGCTTGTACAGTTATTCACTTTCTTCGAGCTGGGGATGCCAGATGGGGTTGAAGTAAACCTGGGGTGTCTGTACCTTTTACAATTATTTTTCTACCGTTCTGTTGGGTTGGTGGATATTAATAATATATGATAATGGTAAGTATAATTGTTATTTCTATCCGCAGGTATCCTTTCGATTGGCCATGAGAGTAAAGGGCGCGACTCTGGCACTCTAAAGTATTAGACCAAGATTCATTGGACGATTTACTATTAGCATTGTTGGCCGACGACAGAATCATGTTTCCTTCTTTTCTGTTGTTCGAGATGTTTCCATGCATTGTGATATTACGAGCCATCTGAAAAGAAAGTTATTTCTTCCATATTGTCCGCTGGAAAATTCATGACTACCGTCAAACGGCCCGCCCAAGGTTGATCATCTTGTCGTCCTTGACGTTCCCCACCCCATACACCACATACCGGTCTCATTGCTCGCGAAGATTGCCCATCCACTGTGCAAAGAATAATTGCTAAGTCTAATCGTTCTTTCTCAAGACTAAGTTTCTATCACGTCAAGAGCTATCATTAGAGAACATGCTCGGGGAGTTCTTAAAAAGTCGAGCCGAAGCTACCGCTGAAAAATTTGTCAGAATCGTGGGCAGAGTCTTCCATAGATGCAGATAGGATGAGTGTAAAACCCATTCACTGCCGCATCCACTGCATTCGGCATTCTGAGAGTCAGCCGTGGGGTACGTAAACTAGTTTGTTCCTGCCAGTGTCGGCTCTCATGCCTGGGTAACGCAGGAGCTGAGCTGAGAAAGACGGATTTTATTTTAGGTAATGTTGCTTCTTGCCAGCAAAGCTAAAGTTTGAGGTTGCGATTTGTAGCCAAGAAAAGGGAAAAAGAAGAGACATTGGGGTTCTTCCTAGAACTCAGCGCTAGACACTGCGGTCGTCGCGAGGATGTGTGATAAGCAGCCCGTCCGCATTGGCCGCAGAATTGCTGAATCTGGCTAGATGTTGTGCTGGAGGGCGGACATCATGACTCGAAGAACAGAAAATACGGTGTCTGGGTTGGATGAGAAAGATCTAGGGTGTGTACTCTATGACCGATGGACTACCACGAGTCGATGTGCTGTAACACTGTCATGAATATATAGGACGGTCGAGGGAGGGTGGAATAAGAAAAAGGGAAGAAAGCATACTGCTGAGGTAGATTTCGCTGCTATAGATGAAGGAAGCAGCGTCAATAGAAATTCTGTAGAAGAAGACGAAACTCTTGATTGTTCAGTGCGGAAATGATTATTGCTTATAAGATTGTTGACAGGACAGAGATGCTGCTTACAACATTATTGCAAATACGGCCACTTTCTGTCCGTCTTTATTTGGTGTCAAGCTGGTGATGAAACAACCCATCATGGCTGTTTCGAGGACTACAGCAACCAGGCAGCCGGTGAAGCCATTCAAGAGGGCCTGGAGAAGATAGTGAGTCAATTCATGGCCCAAAAGGATGCAAGAGATTTCTCGTACTACGCGACTAAAAGGCCTACCATTTGTCGTATAGTCGCTTATCGAGGTAGCATACCGCGTCGATCTATAGATAGAATCCACTGTACGAGACTCTCTTCCTCTATAGGTGTAAGGAGGCGGTTTTTAGCAATAGAACCGAGCCTAGGCTGAGTTCCAGCTAGACGGCGTTCGAGTGTGCTTCGTGAGACATCGTAGGCTTTCGCGGCAGCGTTAGGTGTTCGAAATTGGCCTTACTGGTAGGCTCGAATTTCTAATTTAAGCCTACCTTCTTCGCGTAAGGCTTCTTGTCGTTGTGGTGGTGTCATTGAATATAGTAATAGATGTACGCGACGCGTTCTGGTGGGGTTGCTCACAGGCCCACGGTGCTCACAGGCCCATCGATTAAGTTGCCTGAGCTAGACTCAGCGAGTGTGAAGGGCCCTGCCGCCCCTGAGCCAGTATGAGCGCAGCCAAAGCCAGTGGGACTCAACGTTGATAGTGTCTGATTTTAGAGCCCCAGACGATTGATGGATTACAGTCTCCCCTCCCTGTACGGCTCGTCCACGTCCGTGCACATCCGTGCATCGAATGTTCGGGAAACCCTGCAAGCTTTGTATATAATTCCCAAATCAAAGATAATTACGGATGCCTCAGCTTCCAAAATGACAATTTCGACCCCTTACCGGCACCTTACTCGTGATGAACGACTGCAGATTCATACTCTATACTAGGCAGGCCTCTCACAACGTCAAATTGCAAGGCAATTAGGCCTTTCCCGGAGCACTGTCTAGAGCTGTATCACTGGTCCTACTACTCCAATAAAACCCCGTGGTCAAAGGCCTCTTTTAAGTACCCTAATTCGCCATCGATTAATCCTTCATGCAACTCAGAATGCTGTCCAACGGAGGAAGCCATGGAGGCAAATTACTAACAAGCTTGGAATTACTGCCTCCGACAATATACTTACTACCGCCTTCTATAAGGAGGGCTACTATCGTTGAAAGGCTACTAAGAAGCCATTTATTACACCTTAATAGAAGCTGCAGCGACTACGTTGGGCCTATAAGTATCTAGAGTGGACTAAAAGTAATTGGGACTAAGTTGCTTAGACTGATGAATTCTCCTTTTGCCTTTCCTTTAGTAATATATTTGTTACTCGACTACCTGTAGAGGAGCTTTATACCGACTACCTTATTCCACGCTTTCGAGGCTATTTAGAGTAGATAGTTTAGGGCCTAATTACACTAAGAAGAAAGGGACCCTTAGTATTCTTTAAAAAGGAGTGGGGTAGTGTAACTAGCCAAGTTTACTATAAGAAGATTCTTCCTTATATTCTTGCATTTCGTGAGGCATATAAGGGTTCTGTTATTGGGCCTGGAAATATAATTCTTATGGAAAATGGATTACCAATTCATACTGCTAGGCTAAACCAAGAGGAGTATAGAAGGTATAATATTGTTAAGATATAGTTTCCTGCCAATTCACCAGATCTAAACCCTATTAAGAATATTTGGAAGAAGCTAAAGGATACAGTATATCGTCGGCAACCTCGAACATCACAGGAGATAAGGCAGGTACTACAGGAGGAATGGGATGCTCTTGATTTGAGTGAGATATCTAGGATCTGCCGTACGATGAGGGCTAGGTGCGAGGCAGTTATTGCAGCAGCAGGAGGGCCGACCAAGTGGTGATTACATAAAGGTTTGGCATGAATTTGTATGTAAAATTGTATGGAAAAGTATGCTAGCCCTTGCGTAGCGCACAAGCCTACTGCACGGACGTGGACGAGCCGTACAGGGGGGGGAGACTGTAGGGCTCCGAAACCAATAGAATGTTGCGCTAAGGTATTACTAATCCTCAACCCCTGCAACACACGAATTCCTCTGCGGAGCATCCGAGAGAAAATGGGCGCCCATTTGGTAGCACGTCATCACTTTATTAAACG
>KV745671.1:0-10614 GCA_001692735.1 Lepidopterella palustris CBS 459.81
TTTTTATTTTAAATACTATACTTTACCTTTATTACTTAAATAAGTTTAAACTATAGTAAAATAACTACTAGGTCTTTATAGGTAGCTTACTAGTAATTATATAAATAGGTTTATTAGGTTATAAGCTTTAGCGTACGCTTAATTAAGTTATTAACCTAGTTTTTACTAATAGGCTTTCTACCCCGCTTTTTTAGTAGTTTATTAGCTATATTTTATACGTAGGCCTTTAATAGTAGTACGCTGTATAAACTCTTATTAAGTATATATTATATAATTACCTTCTCTTTAAGTTTTATAAGGCGCTTTAAGTTTAGCTTATAATTATATTAAGGGTGTTATTTAGTATATTAGTTTTATACTATTATTTAGGGAATACTATAAACTACTATAGTGCGTTTTTTACTTTAAATTTACCTTATAGTAATATTAAAGATAGTAAGATATATATTTTCTTTATTATAGATTTATTATATATTGTGTTATTAAGTTATTATATAAAGTTATTATATAGGCGTAGTAATATAATAGGGCTACTAACTCGCTTAAAGTACTAACTTATTTATAAAATACGTTAATATTTAAAATATAGTTATAAATACTACTTAGGTTTAGAATATAACCTAAAATACTAAAAAGTAAAAATAACTAAACTAAAACTAAAAAAAGTAGTACTTTAAGTACTTTGTAAATAATATAAAATTAGTAACTTCTTAAAAGTATAGTATATATATAGTAACTAATACTAGTTAATAAACTAGAGTTAAAGTATAGCTTTAAGAAATATATAGTAAAAGCTAAAAAAGAATAAATTAAGTAGTATAAAAGAAATAGGCTATTACCTATACTAACTTTAAAAATTATCCTAGTAAATATTACTATATTATAGATTTTTAAACTAAACCCTATTAAGCCTAAAGTTTTAAAAAAAATAAAAACTTTAAATAAGAAAAAGGCTTAAGAAATTTCTAATATAAGTACTATAATTAAAAATATATAGAGATTTATAAAATAGATTAATAAATAAATAATAAAATTTAAAAAAGTAATAAAAGTACCTATAAACTAAAAAAAAAAAAAAAAAAATAATATTTATCTTTATTAAGAAACTTTTTAAAAAAACCCTAAAAGAAACTTTTAAAAAAAAACTATAAAGTATAGTCTAAACTAGTAATAGTAATAAATACTAATAATACTTAATAATATACTTTATAAGCAAGTACTTTACCTAAATAAACGCTCTACTAAACGTCGCTAAAACTTCTACGTAATAATAATATATTCTATTATAGTAATACTAACCTTTAAAAGCTATACTAAAGCTAATATATAGCTTACTATCTTTAATATCTAAAATAACTAAATTAAAAGCCTATAATATACTAAGGCAATTTATAGCGTTTCTTAAAGAATAATATAGTAATAACGTAATAAATAGTACCCTTAATATAACTATAAGCTAAATATAAAGCGCCTTATAAAAATTAAAGAGAAGGTAATTATATAATATATACTTAAGAAGAGTTTACACGGCGTACTATTATTAAAAGCCTACGTATAAATATAGCTAATAAACTACTAAGAAAGCGAGGTATAAAGCCTATTAGTAAAAACTAGGTTAATAACTTTATTAAGTATATACTAGAGTTTATAACTTAGTAGAGCTATTTATATAATTACTAGTAAGCTATTTATAAAGACCCGGTAGTTATCTAGCTTTAGTTTATACTTATTTAGAATATAAAGGCGTAGTATAATATTATAATTAAGAATACCTATAACTTTAATAAATTAGGCTTTTTAATAGGTAAGATATTATCTTAGCTAGTTATTATAGGCTTAAAGAAGCCTAGGAAAATAAAAAAGTTCTACCCTAGTAATTATAAGTAGGTTACTTTAGTATAAGGTATTAAGGTAATAGAAAGGGCTATTCTACTCTTTTTTATCTTTATAGGTAAGGTTTTTATCTTTATTTAGTTTAAGGGTCTTTTGTGTAACTAGATTATTTAAGTTAGCCCTAATAGCTAAATTAATAATAATTCTATATACTACTATTATTTATTATAGTATTGCACAAAATTATTGCGTAGAAGTTTTAGCGACGTTTAGTAAAGCGCTTATTTAGGTAGAGCGCTTACTTATAAAGTACGTTAATGTATAAATAATAGAAAATACTAAATATATAAATTTAAAAACTATATTAGTTAAAAATACCTATAGTTTAATAAACTAGTATAGAGAACTAAAATAAGTACTAAAGAAAAGCTTAAACATATTTACTAATTATAATATTCTAATATAGAAAAACTAGAATAACTAAAAAGTTCTAAAAATTTAAAAGAATTCCCTAAATAAAAGCATTTAAAGAAATTTAAGCGTAGAAATTTAGAGAAATTTAAAAATAAAAATTCTAAATAAAAATAAGTACTTTTAATAAAAGATAAAATATATAAGGCTAATACTAAGGAAAATTTCTAAAGCTCTAAATATAAAGTATTATACTAGTTTTAGTATATAAATAAATACAAACTTTATTAAAAGTAGTAGTATTAGTATAGAGATTACGCTATACTATATTAGACCTTTTACTAATAAAACCACGATAGTATAAACTATAATATAAAAGTTAAAACAAACTATTAGCCTAGTAAACTAGTTAAAAACTAAGTAGCCGCTAGTTTAAATAACCCGGAGATATAGTTACTTAGTTCTTAATATATATACAAGGTATTAATATACTAATATAATTTTTTTATAGAAGTTATAATTAATAGGTACTAAACTATAACTATAGTAAATAGTAGTACTAAATATAGCTATATCTCCCTAAAATAGATAATAATAAATTAAATACTATAAAGAAAAAAAGTATTCTAGAAAAAATTTAACTTATAAATAATTAAGCCCTAGAATATAGTAAGAAAATAATTAACTTTAAAACTAAAGATATTAAGGTTAATATTAAGCTATAAATTAAATACTAATACTTTAATATTATAGACCTAGAAAAAACTAAAATAATTCTAGAATAAAATTAACTAAGTATAATTTACTTATAGACTAGAAGTTCTAAAGACTAGAACCTAAATAACTATCTATAGTTAAGGTAACTAGAGTTTAATAACAAATGTAAAATTCTAAATCTAAGTAATATTTTACTAAATTTTAATAACTATAGTATAAACAACTTTAAAATTTTAATATATTATTTATTATTTATAAAATAACTTATATTTCAATTTTTATAAATTATTATTTAGTAGTTATTAAGATATTTAGCTTTAAAATATTGATATTTTGGAGTGTTTTAAAGTGTCCCGCTCGCTTAGGTAGAGCACGCTACTAAATTTTATCGAATTATTGCTAAGGTGCCGAAATTAAAATTATTCTCATAATTAGCAACGTACAAGCTATTACGAGCTGCTAGGTATTTCTTAATAATAATTTACTTAGTTAAGATACTAAGGGGCAACTAGAAGTTTACGTCTTAAATCTATATAAGTTCGGCCTTAAGAAGTTCGCCTAGGAGACTCTTATACACTTCTACTTTTAACTACGCTTATACTATATATTGTTCGGCTACTCCCCGATTTTTTGAAAGGTCTGGAAGCAATATTAGATACAGGGCAGTAATTTCTATTTGCCTTTACTATTCCTGTACCGTCCATCCCTGCGAAGCAAGAACTACGAAAAGGCAAGAGCCTCGTCCACTTCTTTCATTGCTAACGCTACCCGGGTGCTTTCGGGAGACTTTAGCAAGCCAATATAGACCATTCGAATAGCTTCATTTAGGCACGCGTCAGTCCACCGATCTCACTGGAGGTTCACAGATGACTACGCGTCATCCTACACGTAGCAACTGCCTTTCTTGATGCCGAAGGCAAGACTCGAAAGTTTCTTTCTTTAGCTCCCACTCCAATGTTTTGCCTGACATATTGTCGACGACCCGAACATGTCCCTTCCCTAGAATTATATGTCCTATTCGTTCCAAGCAATCGCTCTTGCCTTGACAAACCATGACAAAGGTATTCGGATTAGCACTAATATAGTGAGATTCACCCAGAATTACACCAACGAAGACATTTGTCGTCAAGTTTATGTGATAGTCCGAGCCTGTGTCTGTTTCTTCAAGGAGATAAAGTCGTGCTTGGAGATTGACGTTCCCTTGTATTTTAAATAATGCCCAATATGTGGAACCAAGTGTCGGTTTAATTCCTGAAGGCAGATAGTCAGGCTGGGTGTGTGCGGAGTCCTGATCGTACTGGAGCCTGAGTTGAATAGTATAGACTGACAAGTAGATATAGGGAGACAGGTTAGGGTGTTGGCCGTAAGACATCCAGAATACTTCCCAAGGTAACATAGACTGATCTTTGTCCTCAAAGAAAACTTCGATATTACTATTCCCTGGCGTTCCAAGGCCGTTCTCATAGTATTCGGATGTTTTGCTCAGGCAAACTTTCCACCCGGCCCATGACCAGCTAGGAAAACCATCTCGCCGATGTCCAGGTGCCATGTGTATCCAGCAGAGCCCCGCAAGGAAGCCATCGCTACGGTTCCTTTGGACCGGAGATGGCCACCCATTGCGGCCTTTAACAACAGGGGGCAAGATGGGTACGCCCCAGTGGTGATAAACTGGGTTTCTCAGATTCTCGTAGGAAGTCAAAACTCCAAGAATTGCGTTCAAAATATCATCTTGGTAGGTGAGTTTCCGTTCAGAATACTCCGCTAGACGCTCTAAGATGTGCCAAGAACACCGTCGTCGCTCACTATCTGAGCTGAAAATGTTCCATCCAGTCCAGTCTCTAGTCATGTTGACCGATTCGCAGAAGTTGGTTGACCGACACTCAAAATAAACTTGCTGATGCGTGAAAATCAAAAGACGGCGTGAGAAAAAGGCCTCCTGAAAGGTCCAGCCACGTGAAATCCATGGTGAGTCCATTATCACGCGTTTTGGATCGCTCATCAGAGAGACAAAAATATGCTTTCCGACTTGAGCTTTTGCCTGACCTGTCCACAGGACGGAGCTGACGCCAGGAAGGCCAGCGTCAGAGTTATGGCCCGCGCCCGCCACAATGGTCAACTCGGCATTCAAATAGACGAGGTCCATCTGTCGGATCTGGTCTTTCTTTGCCTTCGCATCGGTTTGATCCATACAGTACTTGTCAACCCAGAGATACTTGTAGCCTAGGGACTCTGTCACAGTGATTGCGTCCTCAACAGTCTTAGGGAGCCGCAGCTGCAAGTTACTCTCGGTCTGAGCGACTTGACCCCATACATAACTGAGTGCAAGGTATGCGCATGGGTGGGATAATTGTTCCAGCCGGCGAGTAGAACAGTTGATGAGCTTCAGGAAATTGAACTGTCGTGATCCTTTCTCCGAGCAAGGGGCTTTGTGTGTTGATTCACAATGGCGTATCCAGTTACGAATAATAGCATAGTCGACTTTTTGAGGGTCTATGACGCGACCTCTCATTGTTTCCGAATTTGATATAAACTTTGGGGGTGTGGTAAGCGCGACATATCCGGTTCTGGACAGGGATTCTTCGATCCTGTCTCTGGACCCCTTTCCTTTCGTATCACTCATCCGGAGGACAGCCAGTACGACAGTTTCGTCCTTGTATGACCAAAGTCGACCCTGAAGGGAAAATGCATACAACGCTAAATCGTCCAAGTTGCTAATCGATGGAGGTGCTATAGCAGCGAGCAGTCGGCAAAAGGAGCAAGAGAAATCCGTCTTTTGCTTCCCATTGAAACCTAGTTTTAGAATTAACTTTCCGCGATATGTTTTGGGCCTGGATAAAAGGATAGCGTCAATGTCCAGAGAAGCACATCTGACACATCGACCATCACCACCAGTGGTGGCATCACTATCAATATTGACTTTTGACCGATGCATCGATGTGAAGTGTTGCCAGCATGTGTTGAAATGATGGTCTGAAAATATTGAGCTTTCGCACATAAGCTGGGAGGGGCAACTATCGGCACTTTCGCAGGCACAGCCATGGCATCGTGGCGAAGCATAGCAAGCCGGGGCTGAGGGTGCGAACGGTTTATCCAATCATGATTCCACACGTGGATTAACACCAGCACACTATCTGATGATACTATTGATATCGTTTGGGCTCCGGGTACTAGTCTAAATCAACCACTATTTGCGCTTCTCGTGGCGTTCGAGAGGTATCAAGGTCCTGTATAGACTATCCCCAGCAACAATAGAACTCCGCCACTCGTGCCAATCTTTCGCTTCAAGCGCGATTTCTACAAAGGGGCTTCAAATATCGCCTGTGCACGCATCCAGTTCCCGGTTATACTGGCGTCCGCCATCACTATTCACAAAGCACAAGGTATAACTCTAGACAAAGTAGTGACCAGCCTTGCTAATCTAAACTTCGCTGTTGAATTAACATATGTAGCTATTTCGCGAGTTAAGACGCTCTCTGGCTTGCTAGTGTGGGAGGCCCGACCAATAGGAGCCTCTCTAGCGGTGATATCGGTTGCTACGGCCCGTTTTAAAGCCTTCAATAAAATTTCGTGCTCTCGACTAAGATATCCGCCCTATTCTAGCAATTTTCTCTGTCCTTCGCGATGCCGTACTGTTCTATCTTCTTGCTATCTCTATTCCCTACTTTCTGTTCCCGTTCTCTCGCCACGCTTCTAGGTGCTGAGCAAGCAACAGGTGTTGAAGGTGTATTACTAGTGTATCCGAATTGTATTAGGTGTGCAGTGAAAGGGGGACCGGGCTTATAACTGTTAAACTGCCCGAACAGTTTGGTTCAAGACTTTGAAAGACTGTCTTCCTTGTCTTTTGTTTCTACGAAAAGCAGAGGCTATATATACCAAGAAAATATGGTAGAGAATATTCTAGAAGAAGTGGTAAAGAACAATCACAAGTATAAGGCCAAGAACCTACTTGAAGCTCCTAGCTAGTTCAACACTAGGGCACTGTAGATCCGTGCCAGTTCGACATGTGGTTACAAAGAACCAAATTTCTTACGCTATAGAAGCAGCTGGTGTCTAACAGACAGTCAGCTTGGCCACCTTTCGTTATGTTTCTCCAGAAAGCAATCTGCGGGGGAAATTTGGTTTCTTTTGGAGGAGAGTACGCTCAACTGCTTACATCCTCGGTAGCATATTAGCCCGCACCCCGCACCCTGCACACTCCACCCCATCCCATCCAACCTTTACATCACCATTTTAGGCCACCAGTTCCAGGTTGTTGCAGGATTGAAACTAAAATTGCTAGCCGTTTTCTCTCTTTCACAACTGGTCTCTCTCTCCACCTTCGCCATGGGTTTATCAGAAGAAGCTGTTGGAAGTGGACCTGACTATTTATATGGTTCGCTGGCAGAAGACCATTTCCGTGTCATAGAGATCAACAGCCTCGACCCTATTATAAGCCTTCAGCTAGTCGACTATGCCGACGACTCGCCACCTAAATACTTTGCGCTATCCTATGCATGGGGCGCGCAACCCAACACGGAACAAATCATCTGCAATGGCAAAGTCCTCAATGTCAGCCCGCATCTTCATGAAGGCTTGCGCTCCATTGGGGCGGCTTCACCCGGCACGAGACTGTGGATTGATGCCATCTGCATTAACCAAACTTCCAACGCGGAAAAGGCGACACAGGTAGCCAAAATGCATCACATATACCGTAAGGCACAAGGGGTATACGTGTGGCTTGGGAAAGAGGAATACGACAGCGACAGAGTGATGGATGCTATTAACGACCTGGAGATCCCTGCCCAACCAGAGTTATCAGATGTGGAAATGCTACTGCCGAGTATCGCCAAGGACGATGCCTTGTTCAGTGGTTTCGTTGGGATAAGAGCGTTGGAGAAGATTAAAGTAAGCCAATCGGACAGCACAAAGCGGCTTTCATTCTTCGACTTTGTAGTTCTGGGGAGAGAGAAGTCTGCAAAAGAACCCGTGGATCACATCTACGCACTCCTCGGTATGGCTGGGGAAGCCGATGGGGTGTATCGAAAGGAGATCGGGATCGATTACTCTGAAGAGGCAAGAGCACAATTCTGGAAACTTTACACCATCTTTGGGAAAATCGCTCTCCGGAATGAACGCCATCTCCGCCTTCTTTCCATCGTGAGCTCTGGAGAACGCCACGAGGAATTACCATCATGGTGTCCAGACCTACGCTTTATCATGGCCACGAGTAACTTGTACGAAGACGGTTCCTATCGGGCTGGATGGACATGGGATGACCATTCCACAAGCTCAAGGCTTCAAGATTGTTCGACCCACACTAACTTCAAGGGAGCAGAACATAGCCATGTATCTGTATCTTTGGATTCAGACACTATACAAATATGGGGTGCGTCTCTCGGGCCAGTCAGAGCCATTGGACCACCAAAACAGTGGGATCTGGATATGTATACCGATGATATCTCAAAAGCTAACCCGTTTGCCAAGGCAGTTCTGCGTTGGCTTGCTGATTGCGAAGACTTCTGTACACGGCACTGGAAGAGTGGGGCGACTGCACTCCATATCTGGAACGAGGTTCTTGTCGGAGCTGGTAACAGTAAACGGCGCCCTAAGCGGGATTCAGGGGAGAAGATAATACTGAGACGGCCCAAAAAAATCGAAAACTCTGGTGATGTTGAGAATACGACGGATAAGCGACCTGCAAATCAAAGTATGGGCGGAACTGAAGGAGCCGCTGATGCTAAAGACTATGTTGATGACGATCCTGATTTCGAGGATCAAGTTATCGATCCTGCAGACAGTGGGGGAGAGGATAAGGCTTACACTTTTCTACACTCTACGTTGACAGAAATTGTCAATCTCGACCTTAACATCGATTGGAGAGAGCAGAATCCAAGATTACTGCGGGACCTCCAAGCTTGCTATGTATGGTTGTTGTTCATTGAACAAACCTGGAACAAACGGGTTCTATTCGCTACGTCTAATGGCGATATCGGATTCTCCTCGCAAGAGATGATGGCTGGTGATATTGCTGTTGTCCTTTATGGAGGGCAAACTTTGTACGTCCTGCGGGAACATGGCTCGGAATATCGGTTCATTGGCGATGCCTACGCGTATGGCTGCGTAGACGGGGAAATTTTTGACATGTTGGACGAAGGCAAAGCCAAAGAGGTCCTCTTTTCAATTCGTTAGGTTGCCACTCTTGTGCTATATCCATACGTGGAAGACAATGGATTGAATGGGTGTTCCATCCCTTCCACCGCCCAAGGTTGCCAAGACCACAAGGCTGAACATTTGAGAAATTGTTCTAGCTGTTCGAAATTATCTCCCTTATGTTTGGTCCGTCTATTAAATAAATACCAGGAGCTAGGGAATAAACTAGGTTACTCGCTTCTTGACTGGTCCAGACTTGTTATATTCTTCGGCTGTTCTTAGTGTTCCGTGTTATTGGCCGAAACTCACCACCAAGGCGGCAGGGGAACAATACCAGGCCCCCCGGAATACCTCTAAAAGTTCACTACCTCCTGATTCATTTGTTGCATTCAGATCAACAACTGTTCGATATTGAATTTATTTGATTTCTCTGGCGCTAATTGCGATGATGTCACAGTCAGCCTCACTTTACAGTTCGTTCGGACCGGAATGGGGGCAACGATGTGATTCTGTCGTGAAATTGTGTTGCATCGCAGTGAGCAAACAAACAAGGTCAATGTTAGACATAAAGTCACTATTCTAGAGATTATTTATGTTTGATCTACGTATATAAACCCTTTCTCTCTAGTCGTGAGGGATATGATGACCACCAAACAAATTCAAACCTGGCACTAGAATCAACGGAACAAATCCCAGACGAGTACTGAAAGCCAACCTCAAAGGGTTAGTATAGGACCATCTCTGCGTAGGTTCTAGCAATGACACTGTCAGCAGTCAACATCAACCCAAGAGTCTGTCCAACTAACCCTGCAATATTCGTTGTTGCCAGACTCCTTAGAGCGCATGAAATACCCTTTGACAAATTTCCGTCTCAACATTTTCGAGGTATCTCTGCTCAATATAATTAAACCAGAAGTAGCGGCAGCTATTGCTATCCCCGGTAGATACTCCAGAACGTGTCTCTCTCCATCTTGTAGCACATAGCTCCTTACCTAATCCCTAGCACCGCGACCTGCATTCCATATTATCACTTATACAAACCAGAATATCAAGTAGTATATTCTAGCGAGAAGTTCCGAAGACCCTTCCTCCTTCAACTTTCAGATCTTAGTTAATACATATAAGGAAGTCCGTGCACAGAGGCACTTCACTTCCCCTTTCCATCCTGTACATACATCATCAATCAATATCATATCCCAACAATACAGGCTGTGAACGTGTAGAACTGCCCGAGCAGTTTGGTTCGGGAGTTCAAATTGTCTTCCTTGTATTGTTTCTATGGAAAGCAGAAGCTATATATACTAAGAGAATATGGTAGAGAAAGTTCTAGAAGAAGCGGTACAGAACAATTACAAATACGAAAAGAACCTACTAGAAGCTCCTAACTAGTTCAACACTAGGCCACTGTAGATCCGTGCCAGTTCAACAGAACGTTTCAACAAGTTCAAGTAGTATCGTGATAAGTATTCTTGTTAAGATTATTTTGCTGGCAAGTTTCAAAGGAAAGTATAAACGAGCCTAGAG
>KV745672.1:0-10628 GCA_001692735.1 Lepidopterella palustris CBS 459.81
TAGCAACTTTACACGTACCTACTACTATAGGTATAAGTATAAATAGCGTTACTTATTTAATAAAGTAAGGAGTATTTAAAACTAAGGTTTATTTATAAGTATACTAAAGTATAACTTAAGAAGCCTCGGTAGTTTAGAAACTAGTAAATTATACAACTTTTTCTTCTTAATCTCCTCTAGATTTAAACGAGATAGAGAAGGCTTACACCCCTCTAGAGTATTATCTACAGCGCTTATAATAACCCTACCGCAGTTTACTGCCCTAGGGTTATACTTATAAATAACCTCTATCTAAACGGTAAAAACTTCCGAACTAAGGCGCTCGACCTATAAGTAAGAAACTAAAGAGCTTAAAATTAATATAAAGATACCCGGTTCGAGCCTTTCTTAAATAGTATACTACCTACTACCCTTCTCTAGACTTCTATTAAAAAGACGCCTTATATTTCTTAAAAAATTACGGCTATCTAGCTATTTAAAAGAACTAGATTAGGAATAGAGGTAATTAAAGAGATAGTTCTTTACTACGGTTAAATTACTAATACCTTTAGACTATTTAATAGTTTTATTTAACGTAAGTAGGTTCTCTACATCCCAGTAGCAGCTGTATAGGTAGGTAAGTTAATAACGGTATATTATATTATAGAGAATACTAGTTGCCTCGGTTCTAGTTACAGCCTAAAACGTATTTTGAAACTAATATAGCGTAGTATTAATATTAGTGGTTAAAGAAGGCTGGCTGCTTAACACTAACAAAGATAACAGAAATATAGACTTAGGAGCTAG
Source organism: Lepidopterella palustris CBS 459.81 (assembly GCA_001692735.1). Lineage (NCBI taxonomy): Eukaryota > Fungi > Ascomycota > Dothideomycetes > Mytilinidiales > Argynnaceae > Lepidopterella > Lepidopterella palustris. The sequence goes on from KV745672.1 coordinate 787, forward strand.
GAAGACGGCGGTTGCGGCCGAGCTAGGCGATAGTAAATAAGGGCTTGTAAGTGTTCTAGCCGATCGCTAGTATAATAGAACAGTTCTTTAATTCTTTAAAGCCTTAGTACTGCCTACAGTAATAGCCTTTCTAACTATAGTAGTAACTACTTAGTAGCCTATACCTTAATAGCTATTCTACTTTCCTATTTAAGAGAATATATTTATATTACAGCGAACAAAAACGTTATTAATATTAGAGTTATCCTTATCCGAGTTTACAAATGTAGCCGAGAGTTCTTTAGCTAACTTATTCTTTTAAGTTAACTCTCTTTTCTTATAATTGTTTAATATTATCTAAATAAGAGGAGTAGAAGTAACAATTTAAGCGCGTTTATATATAGTGCTATAGTTTAATATAGGCTCGAAATAGGTGTACGTAGCTAGCGCGGCTTTATATAGAGTAAGGAAATTAAGGCCGTTAACAGAGGTGTTATTAGAAAGAGAATTTAGGCTTATATTTAACTTGCCTAGTAGTTTTTGTTTCTTAAACGGGCGGTAGAGCTTTTTATTTAAGTTCTTAGTATTTTTAGCTTAAACGTAATCCTAATTTTACTACTTTTTAATATAAGGTGCCTATAGTAAAACGCCTTCTACTATAAGGTTATCTTTACAGAATTAGCGAAGCTATTTTAGTGCGTCTATAGGCGACTTAGATACAAAGAGGCTTATATAGAAGCTACTATTCTTACGTAGCTATAGAGTAGCGTTAGAAGTTTATAATAGAAGAGCTATAGCGGGAGTAAGTATACCTGCGGGCACTAAAACGCAAGGAATATTTAATAGGGAATATAAGGAAGGCATATTGTTAGCTAGTTAGGGGTTAGGTTAGGCAGGGCGATAGAGCGTTAAAAAAACCTAAGTTTTAGTTTTCTATAGTGGAATATTAAGCACGCTAAAAGTACACTAAGATTAGCGCATTTTTACCTATAAAGAGAATAGAAATACAGAAGGGCCTTCTATAAAAGGTTTTATATCTTTTTAATAGTAATATAAATAGAAAAGGTAAAAGGGCATTCTAATAAAAGTTAGTAATAAAAGAGAAATTAATATAGATATTATAGTGTGCAGCCTATTATTAGTAAATAGATAGTAGAGTAGACGGTGCTTATATTTAAACACCCCCTTTAGCCTTAAGCTTTAAATAGGGATAAAGGTTAATCTATAAAAAGTTTTATAAAACTAGCCCTTTTTTACTTTTTTCTATTTTTTCCCTTTTTTATTCCGCTCTAAAAAAGGTAATATAATAGTTACTAATAATAGACTTTATCTAGTATATATTTAAATACTACATTATTGTCTACACCTTTAATTAATGCAGATATATAGTAATTTCTAGTAAGTTAAGATTATACCTTAAAGGGCTAAAGCACTAGCTCGGCCGTAAAAGAGTTAATAAATTAGTCAAGTAGCTATAATAATGGCTATAGGCTACGTAGTTAATAGAGGAAATATATATTCCCTAATATTTATCCGAGCCCTTATCGCAACTTTCTTTATACCGCGACGGGTTAAGGTGTACCGCAGCTGGCAGCAAATATTAGTATATATACTAAAGTATAAATAAAATAAGAATTCACTGCGGAAAAGAATATAACTAGAAACGCTTTAACAGTTAAGGCCACCCAACTAAGGAATTAAGAAAAGTATAATTAACCGGTAAACTGTATTTGTAGCGCTAGGTAAAATACTAGTAATTTTTTAGTAGTAAGAAAGGTTTAAACTTTTTTAAAGTCGGCTATATAAACGGCAAAGATAACACGTAAAAAAAAGGTGCGGAAAACCTTTTAAAATAGTAAGTATTTATTAAAATAATAATGGAAAATTATAATGCTTTTAAGAAATAGGTCGGTAGACAAATAATAGATAGTGTAAAGAATAAGGTTAGCCCTTAGCTTAAACGGACATAATAGTAAACTTAGCTTGCCGGTATTTAGCGCGTAGACCTAATCTTGTATATTAACAAGCTAGATGCTAAAACCGAGCCGGAACTACTAGCGCTCTAGAATACTATAGGTATATTGTTTTCCGCCTGCTACAACACGTTAAAGACGGAAATTAGCACTTTTATATTTATAGAGGCCAATTGATCGGGGCCTAATACCTACCTAACTCGGCCACTTTAACCTTATTATAAGATAATAGAGGACTATATACGGCCGTAGAAATAGATACTAATATTCTTTGCGTAGATAATTTTAAGCGGATTACTTAATTACCCCTTATACGTGCTTACGCAGGAGTAAGAGTCTAAGTAGTAGACGCTATAGCGCGCGCTTAAATAATTAAAGGACGAAAGAAATCGGATTGCGGAAGTAGAATAAAAGCCGGCCCTATTTATAAAACTAAAGTAGTAAGTATACTTAAACTTCTATATATTACTGCTTAATCAGCGGGTTACGCGGTATAAGTATTATAGTGCGCTAGTATATGTATCTGCCGTGCTAGGATTAACCGAAAATAAATGAATAGGCCCAGAGTAGTATACTAAGATACTGTCCGCTATTATTAAAGTTAGTTGGCTTATAGTTGTCCGGATAAAAGTAGAGCTAGATAATAATAAACTAAATACACCCGGGTATATTAAGCTAATTTAGAAGATAATAGATTACTTTATAATTCGCGGTACCTATAGCCTAATATAGTGGTTTCTAGACCTGCGAGCGTACGGGCTAACAATTTAGTGCGACGCTATATTAAAGGGGTGCATAGACTAGAATAGTAACTAGTTACTATATAAAGGCGTGCGCTTTACTATAGGTAGCTTTCGAAAATTTATATATAATTTAGTGTTAAATATACGTAACCTGCTTTTTACTAAACTATTATTTAACGCGTTAGGTTAGCACGTTCCGCCGGTACCCTAGAATAGCTTACGTAACAACCCTAGTAATAGGGTAGTTAGGTAGAACTTTATCTAGGACCCTCTTAACAGCCTAGAGGACAATAAGTGGCTTATAAGTTGTATTAGGGCCGAGAGTACTAGCCGAGCTATATTTATGCGCGCTAGTAACTCGATAGTAAATATAGCGGGTATATATATATATATAAAAAGGGTTATAGTATTTAGGGAGAAGCTTCTGGTGCTTATCTACTTTACTAAAGGCTAGCCGGCACGGGCAACTAAAATCCTTAGCCTTTAATATAGTAATACGGCGTAGGGGAAGTACTAGAATATTTTTATTCTTAATAGTATAGTCGCCTTTGTTTCTAAGTACTACAAGGGATATATAATATCGGGAGAGGTAAAGATTATACATTAGTTTATTCTAAGGGAGGTTGGCGAGCTTATTATATAGTACCTATGGCTTATCCTACCGTTCTAAGAAGCCATAGAGCTCTAGCTAGGCTAAAAAAGTATAGTATTCTATATATAGCCGACGGATCTAAACGGTAATAAATAGAACTCTAAGAGAATATGCTACGTGTTATATTAAGAGATAGAAGCTAGACTTGGCTATAGAATTAGTATATAGAACTATTACTAAATAGCTATAGCTATAGGCTGTAAGTATCTGCGGGGGAAATCAACGTTCTAATTAGAACTAAAGAACGGGGATAAAGAAGAGTGTAAGAACAAGCTAAAGTAGAACGCTATTATAAACCTTTAGGCTAGCTATAGCTCGCGCCTAGTAGACTCTATATACGCGCGCCTGCTTAGTGAACTTAGCAGTACTACGGCAATACGGAGAGAGCGCTTCTAGAAAATAAGTGTAAAGTGGTATATTTTTCTAGGATTTACTAGCGCCACCACGAGCCCGGTTATTAGAGAGAAGCGCACTTTAGAGACTAACGCCGTTACTAGCGCACAGAGGTAGCGTTAAAAGCGCACTATAGTGTGTAATATTAACAAATTACTAAGGGCCTTACTAGGTAAGAACGTATCGTTCCGCGGAGCGCAGAAGAGTGCTATTAAGTATATACTATAAGGCGAGAGCCCTATAGTTATAGTAATACTAATTAGCGGGGGGAAGAGCCTTACTTTTATATTGCCGGCGTACTGCAGCTTTAGAGAAGTAACTATTATAGTTATACTGCTTCTATCGCTCGGGAAAGATATTAAGCGCCGGTGTAGCAGCCTATATTTATAGTGTAGTAATTAAAGTAATAAGAAAATTAAAGATGCAACGGGTATTATATTAGTAGTACTAGAGTTAGTTTTTACTAAAATATTCTAAACCTTTATAAATAGGCTAAAGGCGAACAGACGGCTAAACTAAATCGTTATTAATAAATACTACGTTGTTCTAAGCTAAAGTTTCACTTTTAGGGCCAGCCTACGGAAGCTAGGCTAGCTAGTAGGTGCCGAGGTCCAAATAGTTATACTAACGGCGACTTTACCACCGGGCGATAAAAAAAAACTATAGTAGAGAATACACTTTAATAATACCTTAGTAAAGCTGTTCTAAATAAGCACTATTAGGCTAGAAATTAGGTACTCGGTGTACTATACCGACACCGCTATTTAGGGTATAAAAGAGGTAGATATATTTATATACATTGCTTTACTAGTAGAGGCCGGGACTATATAAGAAACAATTATCTACTGCAGTATTATAAGCTAGGCTATAGCCCTAGCGGTATATCTAGGCTGCCCGGTCTATTACGGCGAAGCCGATAATAAGAATACCGTGCTTAAAAGCTTAGTTTAAAACGGCCAAAAATTGCTCGTGGTAACTAGTGCACTAGGTATAGGTGTAGATACACTTAATATACGCAGGGTTATTCACTGCGGAGTACTATAGACTATAGTGGACTATATACAGGAAAGTAGGAGGGTAGGGCAGAATAGAGCTAAAAGTAAAGCAGTATTATTAGTAGGGTAAATTGTGGATTACGTTAGGGGGCCTTTAATAACGGGACGCAGAGTAGATTTAAGGGTTAAGAAGTATATACAAAGATAGTTAGTAGTACAGGTTTATCGGCGAATAGTGCTTAATAGGTAAATAGACGGAGACAAAGGGCGTATAGGGTGCGTATAGAGGGAGTAAAACTATAATATTTATACTATAAGGCGTCGGCAAGTTATATAAAAGAGTATAAGCCTAGGGAACTAGGCTACTATAACTTCTACTAATAATAATTTGCGGACTAAGCCTAAGAACAGAGAATATGCAGCTATTAAAAGTAGTAAGGGCAACAGTTAAAGTATTAAGGAAGTCGAAATAGATAAGTACTACTATATACTTAACGGCGTAAAATAGAATAGTATAGTAGAGGGTAAGTAGAGCCTTAACGCCGAAAATAATTAGTTATAAGTAGCTAACGTGTAGTATAATATAGACGCGGAGAGAAAAAAGTAGAATTTTAGGCGACAAAAAATAGAGAAAAGAGCTACTAGTAAGAGGATAATAGATATTCTTAAGGGGGAGTATCTTATTCTAGAAAAGATTTAGATAGTCTTGTATTAGTGGAGTTTTCACTATATATCGTGTCCCGACGCGAATAATAGCTATTTTACTACTAAGTATATTTTAGAGGCTAGCTAAACAGCTAGAAAAAAAGCGTTTAAGTTTAAAACGGCTATAAAGTTTACTCCGTTCTACAGGTATTATTAGTGTAGCTATCTGTAAGACGTATGCGATTAATAGACTAAAAATAAGTTAGGTAAACGTTAGAAATAATCTAATATAGGTTAGTGCTAATACTTAGGTCTAGCTGCGGAAGCGTTATTTACTATACTTTAAGACGGCGCTTATATTAATACTTAGGTTTAGTAATTAAAGTAGATAGGCGTGGATATATATAAATTTAACAATATAGTTGTCTATTTAGGGCGGCGGTATAGTGCGGACTTATTAGAAACTAATAAACTTATAATTAAGTTAGTATAAATAATAGAAGAGTAGTTAGGGTCTTAAAGGTAAGTACAGGTGGAAGGGGTTAAGAAAAAGCTATATATTCTTAATGTTAGCGAGGCCGTATATATAAAAGAAAGAGGAAAAAGGGCCTAGAAAAAGTTTTTTCGCTTAAGTAATGCGTTTACTTAAAGTTGCGGTTAGCAGTACACTATACTATATTAATAGCGCGACGAAACAGCCTCTATAATTATATATAGGGTTTTAATCGCCGTTCCCTTTTTAAGTAAGGGCCTTAGTACACCGACCTTATATTAACTTTACTATAAACCACGCCTAGAAACCCGCTCTATTATATAATAGGGTTAAAAAACACCCTATCGGCCTATCCTACGTACTACGTACTTAGGCGAGTTTATATTATATTGGTCTCGCTTAATTTCTTAAGTTGCTTTCCCGATTTAGCAGTAAATTTACCTTTTTTACTATTTTAATTTTTTAATTCACCGTTAACTATACTATCTACTTTACTATTTATTTTACTTACTCTTTTAATTATTACCAACGTCGCTGCTGCCTAGATTTTAATTACTAAGAACTTAGTTATAGAATATAAAAGCTACTTTTATAGCTAGTTTTAACCTAATCCTCTATTTCCTCGACCATAATTTTAACCCAACTTTATATTTTTATTTTAAGTTTTAAAAACCTTTTGTAGACTAGCCTTTTTACTCGCCCTACTATACCTTTTTATATATTTCTGTATATTTAAGTAAGACTAACGTTCTTCCGTGTTGAGCCGCCTAGGTTAGACCTTATTTTATTAACCCTACTCTTAGAATTCTTAACTACAGGCTTAGTAGGAGGGAACTGCCCTAAAGTTTATTATATCGGCCAAAAGAAATAGCCCCTACTTGCGTGGTCTAAACAGTCTATATAGGGAAAGGTGTAATAGTTTTATAAAGTATTACTTATATTACGTATAGATTATTTACCCTCCCCTCCTGTTGTCCCTCTTATAGGTAATAATAATACTACCCTATTTAATAATATCCCTGCCCTTAATGAATTCGCAGGCGACCGGAATATATAGGGTAATAATAAAATTAGCGGCGGTTTAATTAAAAAAAGATCTTCTATATTATTCTTAAAATACTAGCTAATACCGCAGCAGATAGCTATTAAGATTTACTAGTTACTTTACCTAATACTTAAGCTAAGAATAAAGTAAATAAAGGTTTAATTATATAAAGTTTTCTTATACAAGCCCTGCTAACCTTATAACAGCACCTAAAATAAAAGGGTAAGCTACGCTGGCCAATTTAAACAACGAAACTATACCTCTATCTAATAATAAAGCGGACTTAAATAATAATAGTTAACTAGATAAAGATTTTAGAGTTCTTATAGGCGCCGATTTAAATATCTAAAAAAACAAAAAGCGGCTATCTAATCTTCTTAGACTGTCTATTTCTAAGTTCCGTAATTGGTTCGACAATAATAAAGACTAGATACGGGTATATACTCTACTAAGAGACTGCTACCTAGCCCCTACTAAGGTAAGACTTGCTAAGGAAAATAAGGCGAATACTAGAATAGCTGAATTATCTATAATAGAAAAAGCCCTAACTAAAGGAAAGTTAAACGGCTTCCAGCGCTATTTTAACCAAGGTAAGGATAATTAGAAAAACTAGTCTAATATTAACTACTACGCAAATTTTCTATACCGCATATAATAAATATAGGTTTTCAACCGCGCCGGCCTGCTATTTAAGAAGAGTTTAATAGATAGAATAGTAAATTAGCGTATATAGTTTATTTTAAAAAGGAAGAACTACTTAGAGAATATACTAGAAAAGCGCGCCCGCAAGGAGAAAACAAGGGCCTAAAAGGTAACCGGCCTCCGGGGTATACTACCTAAATTAAGTCTAATAAAGGCCCGCTAAGCAAAGGCATTAAAAAAGAGGTATATAGTGGCGGCCGCCGCCAGCGTAGAGAGTATAAAGGTTAGTATAGAAAAAGTTTTATTAAATAATACCTTGAAAACTGCTACTGCTGGCTTACTAGATACCCCTACTACTCTTTGCCGACGCCGCCTAAAAGCTCTTCCTAAAGCGGTCGTCGATAGTATTGCAGTAGGGGGGAAGTATTTAGAAGTAGAGAATAAGCTAGACCGCTTCTTTTAAGAATTATTAGGCGACGAGATTAACCTTATAGATAAAGAGAGTAACCTTACGGGGTTAATTCCCGTATAAAAGAGTAAAGAATCCGCGGTAGTATAAATAGCTGCTAAGCTAACTAACTGCACTAGATACAACTTAGATAATAGGTAGTAGCGCTATAATATTATTAAGAAGCTAATAAAAGAAGCTGCTGGACTAGTAGTAGAGAATACTAAGAACCTTTTAAAATATATATTAGGCGTAGATTAGAATTACCTTCTTAGCTAGATATAAGAGAAAGTAGTAAAGAATTATAATAAGAACCTTATTATACAGGTAGATATAGACGAATTCGATATTATATACTTTGGCAAAGTAAATAAGATAGATACCTGTAGTATCGGGATACTAAATAAACTACTTAGCAATAAACTGTACCAGCGCAACAACTTACGCAACGCTATACGCGTATTAGGGATAAAGAGCTGTAGGTATATAAGGCTTTAAGGGATGGCGCCTTTTATTAGACTGCACTAGTGGCAAGTTATTATAGTATATACGCTTTAATATATATAAAAGGCCAAGTTAACGTATAGAGTTTTACTTATAGATATAGTAGGGTTAGGTAAAACATTTATAATTATAGTATTTCTCTTAAGTATAAGTACTATAATAACTTACTTAGAAGAGGGCTTTCCGCTCTGCCTTAAGCTTTGCTCTTAGGCCTATCTATAAAAAGTTTTTATAAATAGGCCTTTTCTTTCTTATTCTATACCCTAATATACTTATTGTTAATATTTCTTTTAGCTTATTAATAATTGCAAGCGGAGGCTTATCCGCTTAAAGGGAGACCTAACTATTACTATTAGCCCTATAAAACCATACCTAATTCTTCTACCCTTAAGCCTAATTTTATAATAGGTTAAAGAATTGTCTAAATTTTCAAGTATATTTAAGATTATAGTGTACTACGGAGACTAATACTAAAAGGGCGATAAAGTATTAGCAACTAGAATTAGTAAAGAACTAATAAACAAGTACAGATTATTTAATAGAAAAGAGATACGTTTAAATACTATTATAATTACAAGTACGGCCACTTTCGCCTATAGATATAGTCCCGCCGGCCTAGCAAAGTATTAAATAAAACAAAACCTAACCCTACGCTAAAAAAATATAAAGAGTGTTTTTAATACTTCTAATAGGTTATAGCTATAAGATTTAAATAGCCTGTTTAAGACTATAACGGTGAATAAATATTATTTTATTAAATTCGTAGACGTATATTCTAATATTATAATTAGATAGCTAAATACGCCTTAGTATAATCTTGTGTTGGCGACGCCCTTACCGGTAAAAATAAGAGACTTTACTAGACTTCTTAGAATTATCTAGAACCTAGCAATTAAGCAACAGTATTACTATAACAATAGTACTATTAGGTAGAAAAAATAGAATAATTTCTTCTAGCTTTCTAATAAGTACCCTGTATTAAGGCTACGGCTCTATACTGGCGCCTTTAAGAATTATATTATTTAAGGCGTCTTTAAAAACAAGGCGGATTATAGAGTATATATCGCGCAGGTCTAGTCTAAAATATTAATATAGTATAACTACTAGTCTACCTGCCCTTTTAGTAGTACTAATACTATTAAAAGAAGTTTTCTATTATATAACTTAATTATTCTATTACTATTAAACCCGCCCCTCGCACAGCAGCTCTATAAGATAAAGTATAAATAGTACCTAAAAAGGCTTATAATAGTTTTAGGGTTAGGGTTAGGGTTAGGGTTAGGGTTAGGGTTAGGGTTAGGGTTAGGGTTAGGGTTAGGGTTAGGGTTAG